>JAXFYN010000857.1:40335-57825 GCA_036172215.1 Camellia granthamiana | reverse complement strand
ACCAAAAGGTTGTGTTGAAGTTAGGGCCGGCCCTGGCCTAAGGCCAGTAAGGCCTGGGCCTTAGGCCCCAAAATTTTGGCCCAAAAATAGGGCCCCCAAATTTGGTAAAATATTATAGGCTCAATGTTTTTTTTTTTTTTTTTGGTTTTAGGATCAATTTAAAGGGCCCAAAATATTTTATTGGGTCCATGTATGGTTTAGCCCATATTTATTTATAAGTGTAGTTTTTTTGCTTATATTTATTAAAATGAATATATATATATATAAAATGTTTGGGCCCAAGAAAAACAATACATACAATATATGGGCCCTATTTTTTTTTTTTTTTAACCTTCTTTATCTATTAGATTATAGTAGAATAAATAATTTTGCCCAAATTTTTTTACCTAAGTCTTTATCAGTTTTAATTGAATAATTTTTTCCTAATTTTTTTGCCCTAATTTTGTTTCATTAAATTGTTTTGTTTATAATTTTAATGATTATATGTGCAAGTAAATTTTTTTGTGGCTACAAACAAATAAAAAAGTTATAACTTATCATTTTATTCATGAATTATTTTTTTTTTCAATGTAAGAGGGGCCCCCATTTTCAAAGTTCACCTTAGGCCCCCTAAATCTCAGGGCCGGCCTTGGTTGAAGTCTTGGCTAGAGATCTGATAAAAAAAAAAAAAAAAGTCTTGGCTAGAGAGAGAGTGAACACATTTTTTCTTTGATGGTCAGGGTTTCAAAAAGAGATGGATCATGAGAGAGGCAAATGAGAGAGAAGAAATGTTGTGACACCACAAGAGAGAGACGAAGTGTGTGTGTGTGTGTGTGTGTGTGTGTGTGAGTGTGTGCCGCGCGCGAGGGAGAGAGAGAGAGAGAGAGAGAGAGAAACGCCAAGTGAGAGAAAAGGTGCAGAAGAGATAAAGAAGGGGCTAGCCTACAGATGTTGGAAATCTACCAAGACAATAATTGATGAGACGTAGGGAAGAAATATGGCCCACTGGCTGGGACAAGGGTCGGTCGAAACCGCGTTCTCTCGATAAGTTTTTATATCATGTTTAAATATAAATTTGAGATAACTTTAGATAATCCGCAGAGTTTATTACGAGTTTTGTTCTAATTTATAGAGTTTATTATAAATTTTATTTTAATGGTTTAAATTATTTATTTTGTAAGTTTTTATATATATATTATTCATAAAAAATATTTAAGTCGATCTGATAATTATAACATTTTTATTTTATCATGTTTGTTTTAAAATAATAAATAGTCCATTTAAAAAAATGTACTTGTTTACTTTTTCAAAAATAAAAGTGATAAAATAAAAATATTACGATTATCGATTCAACTTAATTTTTGTACATGAATAATATATATTAAAAATTTTACAAAATAAACAATTAAGATCATTGAAATAGAACGATAATGGATTCCACGAAGAAGCCCAACCCTCCTTTTAACAATGTGGAGGAAGTTTCACTAGTCTTTCGTGAGAGAAGGAAATTACTACTATATAACTCCCAAGATATCAATTTGTTATATACTAAAATTGTAAAATTATAAATTCAGGATGTCATTTCTTGATTTTTACGTGTTTGTTTTGTCTATCCAAATACCATTCTCATCACATGGGAAGTAAGTGAGACCGAGGCATTCTACTTTCTCCAAGTAAATCTAATTGGGAAATGATGTCCTCTGCTAATGTAGAGCTCACCAAAGATTTTGCTGCCATCCTGAATTGCTTGCATCATAGGTTACCTTTAATGTATCTAGGGATGCCATTGGGTGCTAATCCAAGGAGAAGAAGGACTTGGGAAGCTGTCCTTGATAAATTCAAATCAAAACTAGCTTCTTGGAAGAGAAGGCTCCTTTATTTCGCTAGTCGGTTGACAATGATCAAGTCTGTGCTATCTTCATTACCAGTTTTTTACCTATCTTTGTTTAGAATGCCTGCAGGGGTAGCCAAGGAGATTGATAGGATCCAGTCTAGATTTCTGGGGGAGGGGGGGGGTTGATGAACTTAGAAGGAAAATTCACATGGTAAAATGGGAGGACATCACCCAAAGCAAAAGTAATGGGGGTCTGGGCATCAGAAAAGTCAGAACCATGAATGAATGTCTTCTTCTCAAATGGTGGTGGAGATTTGGGAGTGAGTCTGGTGCTCTTTGGAAACAAGTAATCCTTAGCAAGTACCCACAGTTTGGTGGGTCTTGGTGGCCAGTCCAAGATGCAAATTCCAGGTTATCTATGGTGTGGAGGGATATTTTGGGGGTAGCTGTTAAATGCCCTGAATTGCTGGAATTCTTTAAGGCCAACTCAAAGATCATTATTGGGGATGGGAGGCTCACAAAATTTTGGCTGGATCTATGGCTTGGCAGCGACTATTTAAAAAATTTATTTCCTCGATTATTCTCTGTGTCTATTCATAAAGGTGAATCAGTGGCTATGGTTAAGAGTAGGAGTAATGGAAATGAGGAGTGAGATTTGGTTTTTAGAAGAGTTTTGTTTCAATGGGAACTTGAAGAGTTGAGGAGGATGAAGGCGCTGCTGCAAACTGCTCCAGTTCTCAGGAATGGTGTGTTAGATGGGTTGTTTTGGGCTGCAGATAAGTCTGGAGTCTTCACTGTTGATTCTGTCTATAAGTAGAGTGAGCTATCTCATACTCTGCTTGCAAATTTGGGGGATCTCATCTGGAAGAATGCTACCCCACTGAAAGTGCAATTTTTTGGTTGGTTAGCATGGAAATAGAGGATCAAGACTACTAGTTATTTGCAAAGGATTGGCGCACTCAGTGCTAATTTTGATGCTAATTGTAAATTCTGAAGGAATAAAATAGAAGCTGCCACTCATGTGCTGCTGTGCTGTCCGTTTAGCTGGCGAGTTTGGTCCAATATCATTGGCTGGTGAGGTGTATCTTGGGTGTAGCCGGGATCACTAACTGGACTTTTTCAATGGTGGACTGGTTATAGATGCAATAAAAGACTGAAGGTACTCTGGAAGATAATCCCATTGGCAGTGCTTTGGTCTTTATGGAAGTAGAGGAATGAAATCATTTTTAATGACTCACAGGCGGACTTGGAAAAGTTGTGTGAACTTATTAAAACACGGATTGCATTGTGGTTCAGAGCGTATAGTCTTTCTTTTTGTTTATCGGTTAATGATTTAGTGTTAAATTTGCAAAGTGTGAAATTCTACATCATGCACTGATGGGGTATAACCTGTGAACTGCTACACTGATGGGGTTTGCTGCTGCTGCATTGATGGGGTTTGGTTGGAGCCTCTCTTGGTATGTTGTTGTGCTGCCTCTCTGGTCTGTTATTGTTGTTTTGGTCTAGTGCATCATGATCTGTTGGGGTTTAACTTGTGATGGGGTCTGTTGAAATCTATTGCTAATGCTGCTGCTGCTACTACACTGATGGCATAACCTGTGAACTGCTAATGTTGCTGCACTGATGGGGTTTGGTTGGAGCCTCTCTTGATATGTTGTTGTGCTACCACTCTGGTCTATTATTGTTGTTTTGGTCTAGTGCATCATGATTTGATGGGGCTTAACTTGTGATGGGGTCTGTTGAAATCTATTGCTAATGCTGCTATACTAATGGGGTTGTTTGGAGTCTCTCAGCTCTGTTGGAGCCTCTCATTGTTGCTGATATTGTGTTGCTGCTAATGGGGTTTGCTGATCTGGTTTATTGAATTTTCTGATCTGGTCTTCTGGGGTTTGCTGATCTGCACTGCTGAGGTTTGCTGATCTGGTTTTTTGGGTTGTTCTGTTCTGGTCTTTTGTTCTGCTCTGTTGCTTTCTTTTGTTTTCTTTGTTGGTTTCTCACCAACTTGGAGGTTGGAGCTTTGTTTAGCTCTAAGTTCTTCTTTATTGATGTTTCCTTCATACTTTGTATGGTTTTATCATCAATAAAGTTTTTCGTTTTGCCGATCAAAAAAAAAAAAATGTAGATTTGTTTTGTTCAAATTCTTCAGATTTCCAGACTATAACCAATTGGGTGTAATTATCTCAGGGAAACACTCAAGTTCTAGTTTCTGCAATGAGGAAGGTAGTTTCAATTGGAGAGGAAGCTCAAAATCATTCTACTCGGTGAATGATCTTGTCAATGCTTCTGTCAACTTGGCGCATAGTTGCGGTTGTGGTCGTACTTGCTTATGTGTGCTTTTTGTTTCACCTCATAAAATGCATCGTGACCACGATATCTTCGAATTTTGCACGGTTTTTACACTACAACAAAAAAGATCTATGGTGACGAAAACACATGACGAAAAAATATTTTGTCTCCAAATATACATGTTTTAGTGATGAAAATAAGATTTCGTCTCCAATTGTACTATTTTTAGAGACGAAAACAAAATTTCATCACCAAATGTTTAAAATAAATAAAATAATAGGTGACGAAATTTTTTTTCGTCTCTAAATTTTATTTTTCGTCGCAAAACAAATTCCCGCCCTTGGAAATTTTGATAGAAAATTTGGGCGCCATATTAGAGACGAAAAATTTCGTCACCATTGTAAAAAAATTTCAGAGACAAATATAAATTCGTCACCTATAATTTAAGGGGACAAAACGACGTCGTTTTGTCTTCCCAAATCAGTCTACCCAAATCACTCCTCTCTCGCGCTCTTTCTCTCACTCTCACCCAGTCTCGTCTCTCTCTCTGGTCTGAACTTGTGAAACCCTCTCACTGATTTCTTCCTTGCCCTCTCACATGCACACGAGCACTACCGGAAGCCCCCTCTCTCCGTTTGAATCACACCACCGGAAGCCCTCTCTCTCCGTTCGAATCGCACCACCGGAAGCCCTCTTCTCTGTTCGTTTTGCTTCACTGATGCGGCACCACTGGAAGCCCTATTCTCCGTCCATTTCGCATCAGGTATCTTCTTTTCTATATATATATGTACATATATATGTGTTCTCATTGTTTTGGTTTGTCAATTTGTATGCCCTTTCTTTGGTAAAAATCTATATATATGTGTGTATAAATCTATATTCTATAATAGAAACTTGATGTATCACATCTAATGGGAAATAATATCAATAAAAAGTATAAAATATGGTATTTAGGATTTGGTGGGTGTATCAAGCTGCTACATGTTTCTTTCTAATCTGTTGTTTCTTAAATTGAGTATTTATTCACCAGAACAACAACAAATGGTCTCAGTGGATAATTGCATATTTCTTGTCTAATTTTATCAAATTGTTGGTGTCAATGTGGGTAATGGGGAGCATGTGCATTTCTGGGAGGATGTTGGAAGGGGCAAGGATTATTTTGTTCATTGTTCTCTGGTTTGCATTGCTTGTCTCTGTCTCATCAGGTGTCTAGTTGCCTCTATGGTTTCATCCTATATGTCTCTGTTGGAATTTGAATTTCTTTAGAAATCTTAATGACAGAGAGGCAAATGAGTTAGAGTTCTTGTTGTCCATTCTTGATGAGGTTTCTTTGAGGCATTCGGTCATGAGATTTTTGCCCATACACGTATTTGTGTGTGGTCTCTAGAATATGGCATCTAATGTGTTCAAATTTTAATAATTTTTGTGTACTAGTATATACATTGCTTCAATTAAGCATGGTATTATTGTCTGCAATATGTTTATAATGATTATACCAAAGCTTGTCTTCAATTTAGTGTGAATGGTTTGTGCATTTTGGTCTATGATAAAAACTCATTTAGGCGACAAATTTTTGCAAATGTATGGGAAAATGTTTAGCTTTTATATATATCTTGATGATTTCAAATAGCTATAATTGCGGAGTTATTTCATTCAAATCCATCCATTTGAAACTATAATAACATTATTTAACCAATCCAAAAGATAGTATCTGCTGATGCAAATATCACAGAGAGATTATAATTTAGTGATGGACTTTTTTGAAGTACTGATTTGTGGTGGTTTGTTAGTAGATGCCAATCTTTCAAATCAGATTCAATCCTATCCCCCTTTTTTTGTTGTAAAAAGGTATAAAATACATATAATGGAATTGTCAAAATCCCTCTCTCTCTCTCTCTCTCTCTCTCTCCATTGACATTAGTGACCTTAATTTTGTTGTTTGAGTACATATCCTAGGAAGAATTGGCCTGTGGAATTCACTTCTTTGTCTACATCACTAAAATACCATGAGCTGTTTGGGAGGAGGATTTGAACCCTTCTTCAAGAAAATAATCACCGTCAAACAATTTTCTAAGCTATTAAATTTCCACGAACATCCCACTCGGTTTTGACATTTACATCACATTATTACTTGCTCCATGTCATCATAGACTTCATGTTTCCCTGCATCAAAGGAAAAATGAAAAAATAAAAAACTAAATGTGCAACCACCTTATATTCTGCTTTCGACCATTCAAAATCATAAAAACAAAGTCAAGGTCTTTCTTTACTAAGTTGACATTTTTTATTTAAAAAACAAAGGTCTTTCTTAAAAACAAAGTCAAGGTCTTTCTTTACTAAGTTGACATTTTTTGTTGCCATATAGTCCTCTAGACATTATCTGAATTCTTTGTATGTAGGTCATGAATAGAGAGGATTAAATACCAAATGGGATTGGCCCATACTGTTGGTACTAATGCTCTAGACCAGTTTAAATGTATTGGTTTATACATTTTTCCAACATTACAATGTCTCTGCAGCTCATTTGGTTCTTTTTGATATTTTGTCAGGTGTTTGGCTCCACGGTCTTGGATTCCAAGGTCTCAAGTGAACATGATGAGATCCAAAGTCATTTGGCAATTGTTCTTCATAAATAGTTGAGTCCATGCATTTAATGCTCGGGGTAATGTTCACTCAATTTTTTTCTCCATTGAATTATTTAACTGGCCTTATAATTACCTTTCCTTCATTTAATGCTCTTGGTAATGTTCACTCAATTGTTCTATGTTTTTATGATGAATCTCTTGATCCTCTAGAACCTGCAATTTCTGTCTTATTTTTCACAATTAATTAATTTCTTGACATAAATTGAGTCCGATCTATTGATTTATTTGCTCTATTTGGCTGCAAAAATAAATTTTTATTGAGGTGTTTGTTCAATTGTAGCATGGTTATCCTTTTAATAGGTTGGTGGTGCTGGTGCTGGTGACATTGCAGAGAATTGCACTAGTTTTCTTCATCTCTCATTGTGGATCCACACAAGCACCATGTATACACATAGGGCCTACTGCACACATTTCATTATTTTCTAGGTTCATAAGTCGTACATGTACACATGTCATTTTTTTCTTTGAGAAAATGGTTCTGGAATACTATTCTTCAATTTTCATACTAATTTCCTCTTTAGGTCCATTATTGTGTTTTGATGATATCAAATTTCATTCTCTCATGGGCTATGTATGGTTCCAGTTGTGTAGAAGATTAAGTTAATTGTTCCATATTTGAGGATAATCTGATGCGAGCTCAGCTCCTCTTTTAGCATCCTTGGAAACCAAAATCATTACAAGGTTCAATTATATGAAATGCATCCTCTGCACCATTATATTATTAATTGTTATTATGTTTTAGATATTTTATAATCATTTTGAAATATACTATTTCGAATCCAACAATATTACCAGATAGAAATTACAAATGGTTTTTAGATTGGCTTTTAGGACACAAGGCTAACGTGTGATTCATAGTTCATAATAATGAAGAATACTTTTCACACTTAAGCTCGAAAATAGGCCATCGGGGGCCAAAATCGTGCAACAGCCACGAGACGGCCTGGGCAACACTTCAAACACCTCAGGAGGGACTAACGTAAGTTGTGAAAATTACGGAACTAGCACGGGACTTCCAGTTTGAAAACTAAGTCGAAAAATGCATTTTTTCACACTTAAGCTTCAAAAATAGGCCATTGGAGGGCTAAATTGTGTAACAGTCACAAGAAGGCCTGGACAACACCTTAAACACCTCGGAAGGGACCAAAGTAAGTTGTGGAAACTTATGGAACTAGCATGGGACACCCGGTTCGAAAACTAAGTCCAAAAATGCACTTTTTCACACTTAAGCTTCAAAAATAGGACATTGGAGGCCAAAATTGTGTAACAGTCACTAGACGGCCCAGGGAACACCTCAAACACCTCGGGAGGGACCAATGTGAGTTGTGGAAACTTACGGAACTAGCACGGGACTCTCGGTTTGAAAACTAAGTCAAAAAATGCACTTTTTCACACTTAAGCTTGAAAATAGGCCATCGAAAGCCAAAATTGTGCAACAGCCATGAGATGGCCCGGAGAACACCTCAGACACCTCGGGAGGGACCAATGTGAGTTTTGGAAACTTACGGAACTAGCACGGGACTTTCGGTTTGAAAAGTAAGTCGAAAAAGGCACTTTTTCACACTTAAGCTTCAAAAATAGGCCATCGGAGGGCTAAATGGTGTAACAGTCACGAGAAGCCCTGGGCAACACCTCAAACACCTTGGAAGGGACCAAATTAAGTTGTGGAAACTTACGGAACTAGCATGGGACTCCCGGTTCGAAAACTAAGTCCAAAAATGTACTTTTTCACACTTAAGCTTAAAAAATAGGACATCAGAGGCCAAAATTGGGTAACAGCCACGAGACGGCCCAGGGAACACCTCAAACACCTCGGGAGGGACCAATGTGAGTTGTGGAAACTTACAGAACTAGCACGGGACTCCCGATTTGAAAACTAAGTCCAAAAATGTACTTTTTCACACTTAAGCTTGAAAATAGGCCTTCGGGGGCCAAAATCGTGCAACAGCCACAAGACAGCCCAGGAAACACCTCAAACACCTCAGGACAAACCAATGTGAGTTGTGGAAACTTACGGAAGTAGCATGGGACTCCCGGATCGAAAACTAAGTCCAAAAATGCACTTTTTCACACTTAAGCTTGAAAAATAGGCCATCGGAGGCCAAAATCGTGTAACAGTCATGAGACGGCCCGAGAAACACCTCAAACATCTCAGGATGGACCAATGTGAGCTGTGAAAACTTACGGAAATAGCACGGGACTCCCGGTTCGAAAACTAAGTCCAAAAATGCATTTTTTCACACTTAAACTTGAAAATGGGCCTTCGAGGGCCAAAATCGTGCAACAGCCACGAGACAGCCCGGGAAACACCTCAAACACCTCGGGAGGGACCAATGTGAGTTGTGAAAACTTACGGAAGTAGCACGGGACTCCCCGTTCGAAAGCTAAGTCCAAAAATGCACTTTTTCACACTTAAGTTTGAAAATAGGCCTTCGGGGGACAAAATCATGCAACAGCCACGAGACGGCTTAGGAAACACCTTAAACACCTTGGGAGGGACCAATGTGAGTCGTGGAAACTTACGGAACTAGCACAGGACTCCCAGTTTGAAAACTAAGTCCAAAAATGCACTTTTTCACACTTAAGCTTCAAAAATAGACCATCGGCGGCCAAAATCATACAACAGCCATGAGACGGGCCGGGAAACACCTCAAACACCTCGGGAGGGACCAATATGAGTTGTGAAAACTTACGGAACTAGCACGGAACTCCCGGTTTGAAAATTAAGTCCAAAAATGCACTTTTTCACACTTAAACTTGAAAATAGGCCTTCAGGGGCCAAAATCGTGAAACAACCACGAGATGACCCGGGAAACACCTCAAACACCTCAAGAGGGACCAATGTGAGTTATGGAAACTTACGGAAGTAGTATGGGACTCCCAGTTTGAAAACTAAGTCCAAAAATGCATTTTTTCACACTCAAGCTTCAAAAATAGGCCATCGGAGGCCAAAATCGTGCAACAGCCATGAGACGGCCCGAGAAACACCTTAAACACCTCGGGAGGGACCAACGTGAGTTGTGGAAACTTACGTAACTAACACGGGACTCCCGGTTTGCAAACTAAGTCCAAAAATGCACTTTTTTCACACTTAAGCTTGAAAATAGGCCTTCGAGGGCCAAAATCGTGCAACAGCCATGAGACGGCCTGAGAAACACCTCAAACACCTCGGGAGGGACCAATGTGAGTTGTAGAAACTTACGTAATTAGCACGGGACTCCCGGTTTGCAAACTAAGTCCAAAAATGTATTTTTTCACACTTAAACTTGAAAATAGGCCTTCAGGGGCCAAAATCATGAAACAGCCACGAGATGACCCGGGAAACACCTCAAACACCTCAAGAGGGACCAATGTGAGTTGTGGAAACTTACGGAAGTAGTATGGGACTCCCGATTTGAAAACTAAGTCCAAAAATGTACTTTTTCACACTTAAGCTTCAAAAATAGGCCATCGGAGGCCAAAATCGTGCAACAGCCATGAGACGGCCCGAGAAACACCTTAAACACCTCGGGAGGGACCAATGTGAGTTTTGGAAACTTATGTAACTAGCACGGGACTCCCGGTTTGCAAACTAAGTCCAAAAATGCACTTTTTTCACACTTAAGCTTGAAAATAGGCCTTCGGGGGCCAAAATCATGCAACAGCCACGAGACAGATTGGGAAACACTTCAAACACCTCGGGAGGGACCAATGTGAGTGTTGGAAACTTACAGAAGTAGCACGGGACTCCCGGTTTGAAAACGAAGTCCAAAAATGCACTTTTTCACACTTAAGCTTAAAAAATAGGCCATCGGAGGCCAAAATCGTGCAACAGACATAAGACGGCCCGGGAAACACTTCAAACACCTCGGGAGGGACCAATGTGAGTTGTGGAAACTTACAGAAGTAGCACGGGACTCCCGGTTTGAAGACTAATTCCAAAAATGCACTTTTTCACACTTAAGCTTCAAAATTAGGCCATCGGAGGCCAAAATCGTGCAACAGCCACGAGACGGCCCGGGAAACATCTCAAACACCTTGGGATGGACCAATGTGCATTGTGGAAATTTACGGAACTAGCACGGCACTGCCGGTTTGAAAACTAAGTCCAAAAATGCACTTCTTTACACTTAAGCTTGAAAAATAGGCCATCGGAGGTCAAAATCGTACAACAGCCATGAGATGGCTTGGGAAGCACCTCAAACACCTCTGGATGGACAAATGTGAGTTGTGAAAACTTATGGAACTAGCACGGGACTCCCGGTTCGAAAATTAAGTCCAAAAATGCATTTTCAGCGACAATTAAGCTTGAAAAATAGGCCATCGGAGGCCAAAATCGTATAATAGCCACGAGATGGCCCAGCTATCACCTCAAATACCTCCTGAAGGATCAATGTGAGTTGTGAAAACTTACAGAAGTAGCACTGGATTCCCGGTTTGAAAACTAAGTCCAAAAATGCACTTTTTTACACTTAAGCTTAAAAAATAGGCCATCGGAGGCCAAAATCGTGCAACAGCCACGAGACGGCTCGGGAAACACCTCAAACACCTCGGGAGGGACCAATGTGAGTTGTGGAAACTTACGAAATTAGCACGGGACTCCCTGTTTGAAATCTAAGTCAAAAAATGCACTTTTTGACACTTAATCTTGAAATATAGGCTATCGGAGGCCAAAATCGTGTAACAGCCACGAAACGGCCTGGGTAACACCTCAAACACCTTGGGAGGGACCAAAGTAAGTTGTGGAAACTTACAGAACTAGCAACGGTCTCCCGATTTGAAAACTAAGTCGAAAAATGCATGTTAAATTGTATATTTAATTGATAAGATAATAATTGTCTAACTTGCATTTTTTTTTTTTTTTTTTGTGTTTCATTTTTTTGCAGATTGGAGATTTGATATAGACATGTTCGGTAATTTGGAGAGCAGAAGCTAGCTCATTTTGTATTTTTGTTCATATTACCTTACATGTATTTTGGTTGCGTTGTAAATTTTATATTTTTGTTGGTATTACAGAATATGTTCGGTAATCCGCACTTGATATTTTATTTTTGTGGATATTAGTAGACATGTTTTTTGTGGATATTAGAAGACAAGTTTATAATCCTCATGCCGTTCATATTGTGTTTTTGTGGATAGTGCTGAAATTAGATTGTGATGTTTATGAAAATGCACAGCTTTTTGTATTGATTTGTAATAGATATTTTATTGAGCAGCTTATTGAATAGGCCATCGGATAGGTTATTGAACAGGTTATTGAAATGCGCAGGGAATTTTTATTGAAAAGAAAAAATTTAATATGAAAACAGTAACCCCCTTTTAAATTTTTTTAATTTTTATTAGCGACGAAATGAAAAATGTCGCTATTAGTTTTCAAAAAACATGACGAATAATTTTGTCACATTTGTTGAATATTTCGTCGCTAAATTGAAATATTTGGTGACAAAATGTTTTTTGCCATTGAATAATTTTCTTTTCTACTCATTTTAGTGACGAATTTTTTTGTCACCTTAATCCATATCATTGGTGAGGAAAAGTTTCGTCACTAAATTCTATTTGGTGACGAAATATTTCGTCGCCAAAAACAATTAAAATAAAATATTATTTAGTTTTGGTGACGAAATTGATGTTTTAGAGGACGAAAAATTCAACATTTGGAGACGAAACATTTCGTCGCCAAAAATGAAAAATAGGCGACGAAATTGTTTTTTGTCACCAGGTACTTTCAACGACAACGTATACGCCACGAACGTGGTGACAAATTTTTTTCGTCGCTGATCACTTTAGTGACAAAAATTTGATGTTTGGAGACAAAATCAGTCTGTCACCAAAAGCCTTTTATAAATGATGGAGCTGCTTATTTGTTGGAAATTCTTTCACACTCATGTACATGCTCAATTTTTTTAGCTTTGGCAATTTTGTCAAATTATGGATAATTCATGATGACTTTTTGTTCTCAGAATCTGGAATGATAAATCCCTTTAGGACTTGGAGTTTTGATAGTAAACCAAGCTCCTTTGGCATGTGATCTAAAAAGTAACACTCAGATATATCCAACTGTGTCAAACTCTTAAGCAAGCCAATCCAATCTAGAACCACCTCAAGATTGTGATATGCTCTGAGATCCAGGATCTTGGGATTAGTCAGCTGTGAAATGAATTGAGAAAGCTCTGTAATCAAAGAAATTCCTTGAAGGCTAAGAAACCTCAACTGTTTCATAGAATATTGGTGTCTGCGACTTTAATGTGATGTTGATTGAGTTATGCCACATTCCCAAATAAACAATTTTGAGATGGATGAACTTGGAAAACCTTTTGAGCCTACGATCAATAATAGCCTCACCAACATTGAGGAAGCATTGAAGCTCATACCGTAACCGAGCATGTTCATCAACAAATCAAGCATCCAAATCTATAGTCCACACTGGTTCTGGTGTACAGTAAAACTTCTTTAACATGGAATGAATGGAAAGGCGGCATCCTATAACTATCCACGGCCAAGCCACAATTTTTGTAGATACGCTTGATGAACCCATTTGCATTAAGCCCATCCAACAACTTGTATCTTCTTCCGTCACTACAAGAAATTCAGATTTTAGAGACAAAATTACTTTTTAAGGACAAAATATTTTTGTTGTCAATAGTGTTATTATTTTATTTTTAGCGACAAAATTGAACATTTAGTAATGAATTACCAAACCTTTGAGACCAAAAATTATTTTTGATTTATTAGCAACATTTTCAAATTTTGTCCTCAAAAGCCTTTTTTTTGACATTTCGGAATGACTGTTTAGGAACTATTCTCTTGAGAACTGAAATTAGTCCCTAAATATTTTTTTCAATAAAATTTATATTTTTAAAGACCAAAAAATTTAGTCACTAAAAATCTTATATGTTGTAATGCGTCTTGCCCAATGCAATTTCTTCTGGTTTTTGGTCCACTAACATTGGGAATAGAAATCCCTCTCCAATCCACCAGTAAATCAGAAGCCTTTTCTTTATTAGCCATTTCTGGGAACGTCCAGAAAAATCCCAAACAAAATTGCAGTTTCAAGGGGAGGGCAGCGAAAGATATGTAGATATCGTGAAATGAGTGGTGTGACCAAACTTTGGCTCCTTGTTTAGATCGACTTGGTAGTTGTTGCTGCTACGGTTAACGGATCCATCAACCCATGGATTCCGACTTGGTGTCAGTATTATCTCAACACTAACTCAATCCATTTATTATTTTGTACTATTGTGTTGTGTCATTTTTGGTAAGTGTTCGGTTTGTATCGTGTTAGCGTGTTAAGTCAAAAATTTTGACCATTTGCTTGATAAGGAAGTCATATCTGATGTATCTAAGGCTTCAATCAATGCAGGTATACCGTAGAGTATGCACTGCCATTGTAGGATAGTATTCCTATTATAACTAATTTTATTAGATGAGTTTGCTAATTAGTTGGAGTATTGAGGCTTTGTATAAATACAGGTTATAGTTGGTTGTCATTGATTAATCAAGATGATGAATTGATTTCAGTATTTCTTCATTGCGAAAAATAGTATATGAAAAAATTAAAAATTTTCCCTACATGTTAAATTTAATGAAACTAATTTCTATTGAATGCAATTAGTTATAAGAATATTTGATTTCAACTCAAATTTATTTTTTAATTTACGAAAATTATATTCTATAATTATTTTTTTTAATAGTTTTTTTTTTTTTTTTGACATGAGAAACATTATATTAATAAAAGACAATAACAGTACATAATCAAAACCCCAAAGGGCCATCCCAACCAAAAAACAAAACAAATAACAAACAACAAAAAAACAAATCTGCCAAAAAACAATTACAATCCAAAGAAAACCACCGATCTGTTTAAAGATGTAGTCTGGAAAGCAAGATCTGCTTGAAAGCCTGCAGTCCCCGTTGACGTCGTCCTTGTCACTACTGTCCAACTCTGCCACCGCTGTCGCCGGAAAAGAAAGGACACCCACAATGGTATAGGAAAAGAGTTGAGAGAGGAGGAAACC
This sequence comes from Camellia granthamiana, assembly GCA_036172215.1. Classification (NCBI taxonomy): domain Eukaryota; kingdom Viridiplantae; phylum Streptophyta; class Magnoliopsida; order Ericales; family Theaceae; genus Camellia; species Camellia granthamiana. Next base: position 43,087 of record JAXFYN010000857.1, on the reverse strand, counting down.
ATTGTGAGTGTTGAAAATCTAAAAATTTATGTCGAAATCGGAGGAGAACTTTCAAAACTCCTATTTCGGGTATAAAAAGTTCAAATCTACACTCTAAAATTATAGATTACTCTAAGAGTGTAAATTTATACTTTAAAAATATAAAATGAATTACCGAAATGTCGTCAGAGAATCGCCGGAGTATTGCTGGAAATCTCTCATTGACTCTCTCTGTGCACAGTATGCATGCATGTCATTTTTTTTTTTTTTAATAGATTAACTGGTGGATATGCAGGCATCATAATTGGTGGATCTAGACAGGGCCGGCCCTGGCCTAAGGCCAGTAAGGCCCCAAAATTTTGGCCCAAAAATAGGGTCCCAAATTTAGTAAAATGTTATAGGCCAAATGTTTATTTTATTTTATTTTATATTTTAGGATTTATTTAAAGGGCTCCAAAATATTTTATAAAGCCCATATATGGTTTAACCTATATTTATTTATAAGTGTAGTTTGACTCATATTTATTAAAATGAAAAAATATATTAAAAAAAAAAAGTGTTTGGGCCCAAGAAGAACATTACATACAATATATGGGCCCTATTTTTTTTTTTATTATTATTTTTTACCTTCTTTATCTATTATATTTTAGTAGAATAAATAATTTTGTCCCAATTTTTTTACCTGGGTTTTTATCAGTTTTAATTGAATAATTTTTTCCTAATTTTTTTGCCCTAATTTTGTTTCATTAAATTGCTTTGTTTATAATTTTAATGATTATATGTGCAAGTAAATTTTTTTGTGGCTACAAACAAATAAAAAAGTTGTAACATATCATTTTAGTTATGAATTTTTTTTTTTTCAATGTAAGAGAGCCCCTATTTCTGAAATTTGCCTTAGGCCCCAAAATCTCGGGGCCAATCCTGAATCTAGAAGTCTTGTGTAGAAACCAATTTCATGGTTAAAGACTGAACATTTATTAACAAACAATTATCCCCATCAACCATGCTTGTGTATGTGTTTTTCAAAGTTAGTGCAGATACACTCATTCCAACAACCCGGTGCCCCACCGTTTTTCCTTTCCCAAAACAAAGTAAAATTTTCATTTTTTCCCCATGTAATTTATGTAAGTTTCCAAGTGTACTGATTAGAGAAATGCTAAATTTTGAATTGAACTCATGTGGTATAATCTCCATCTAGGAACATACAATAGACACTATAATAAGGGTAAATTATAAATACATCCCTAAAATTTACTTAAAATGTAAATTGTCTCTTGTAGTTTAAAAAATTACAAATACTCCCTTATTAAAATTATTTATTTAACAAAATTAATTAAAAAAATAAAATTCATAATTACTCTTCTATATAATAATAAAATTACCTAATTATTAATTAAAACATATTTTTAATATCATTAAAAACAGTTGATTGACTTGATGATTCATTAATAAAATGGACGATTTGTTATGAAATTAGAAACCTTAAAGGATGGAATGTAATTTTCAAAATCACAAGAAGTGATTCGTATTTTAATCAAATCTCAGAGGGTGTATTTGTAATTTATCTTTTTTTTAATTTTTTTTTTTTATATAAATACCAAATGCAACTTTTTCTTGAGAAATTGTAAAGGAGCCTGATGAATGACCCGGAAGCCATGGACTACATTTAATTCAACAAATGAACAAGTAGAGCTAGTCTGTCATGAGAGAAGAAAATTACCACTATATCTCAAGACATCACTTTGCAATTTCTAAATTTTGCCTCTGCCCCTCCAAACACCATTCTCATCACACGGAAAGCAAGTAAGCCCAGGACATTCTACTTTCTCTAAGTAAATCAAATTGGGAAATAATCTTTTAAGGTCAATCCACCGCATCTCTAAGTCACTCAAGTACTTCAATTGCAACATCTTAACTGTGGTAGTTGCTATTGGGCCTAGATAACATAATAGTCCTCCTCTAATGTAGAGTTTTTCCAGGTTCGTTAGATTGCCAGTCCACAACCAACTAGGTGTTACCATCTTAGGAAAACACTCAAGCTCTAATTTCTGCAACGAGGAAGGAAGTTTCGAATCATGTTGCTCAGTCAATGATCTTGTCAGTGCTTTTGTTAGCTTGCTGTGTAGTTGTGCTTGCTTAGATGTGTCATCTGTTTCACCTCTTAAAATACATTCCGACCAGGATATTTTTAACTTTTGCAGGGCATTTAATCTCTGTATATGACGGAGATGCATTCTTGTTGGGAATTCTTTCATACGTGTGTATATGCTCAGTTTTTTCAAGTTTCGCAATTTTGTTAAATCATCATTAGTACATGAATTTTTTTCCTTGGAATCTCCAATGATAAATCCCTTAAGAACTTGGAGCTCTGATAGTGAACCAAGCTCCTTGGGCATGTGATCTAAAAAGTAACACTTAGATATGTCCAAGTGTGTCAAACTTCGAAGCAAACCAATCCATTTTGGAACCACCTCAAGATTGTGACAGGCATTAAGATCCAGGATCTTGAGATTAGTTAGCTGTGAAATGCACTGTGGAAGCTCTGTAATCAAAGAAATTCCTCGAAGGCTAAGAAATCTCAATTGTTTCATATTCTTGAGGACATTGAGAATTTTGGTGTCTGGGACTTCAATGTGATGTGTGGCCGAGTTTTGCCACCTTCCCAAGTAAACAATTTCGAAATTGACGAACTTGGAAAACCCTTCAAACCTGTCATCAATAATAGCCTCACCAACATTAAGGAAGCATTCATGCAAAGCAAATGGAGTATAAA
>JAXFYN010000857.1:0-40135 GCA_036172215.1 Camellia granthamiana | reverse complement strand
TGTGGCTTTCTCCCTATTTTGCAATGTTCATTCATTTGATTTTGGTTAACAACCTATAACTAGGGTTTATGTAAATATGGGATTGTTGATAATTTCGATTTCTTTCAGTCAGAAGCTGTAATGGTAGTTGTATATTTGTATATTTTGTGAGTTTTATGAGGATTACAGGTTTTGATAGTTCTCGATTTGAAAATGTTAGTATATATGTACGGGTTGTCAATTGTGTGTTATGTGACTTAGTTATTGGTGTTCTAGGATGGGGGTTCGGTGGGTTTTCGAATTTGAGTGTTTTGTGTGTGATTCGTTGTTGTGTTGCCAAATATGGAGTCTATTTATTGATTTTTTTTTTTTTTTTTTGTCATTTGGTTGTGCTCATTAAGTAACAAAAGTAAGTTGTTGAATGTGACTGATGCCATGTCTGTGTTTTATGTGTTGTCCAGTTTCTGAATGTGAATGTGACCCAAATGTAAATTACTTTTGAATGTAAATGTGACCCCATGTAAGTAAGTTATGAATGTGAATGAGAACCCATATGAATAATTTCTAAATATGAATCTAACTCCATTTCTGAATGTAACCGTGAATTTGTGGGACTATTTGTAAATTGCTACAAACAGTCAAATAATGGAAGTAACATAATTCCGGAATATGGTTGTGATTTCACATCCCCAATTCATGTCGTCACATTCGTGGTTGTGATTTGACGTTTACGTGGACTACCTAAGTGTCATATTTGTGAACGTGTGTGAGAATGTGGATACGTTGTTACGTTTTTGTTTTGTGAAATATGTGATCACGTAATATACGTTATGACATTAATTGTATTTTGTATGACAAACAATACGACTTTGGTTAGTGGTTTGTGTTGGGTACAATTAGTTGATGTTTGAATTGGCATACGTCACATTGTCTTCCATGTCGTCACATTGTTTTCTATGTCATCATATTCACACAGTGTGACATATCCATTATATGTTGTCACATCTACATCAATCCGTACTCTTTCTTCAGGTCAAACATGACGTCAGCGGGACGTGTAATTGGGTACAATTAGTTGATGTTTGAATTGGCATACGTCACATTGTCTTCCATGTCGTCACATTGTTTTCCATGTCGTCATATTCACACAGTGTGACATATCCATTATATGTTGTCACATTTACGTCAATCCGTACTCTTTCTTCAGGTCAAACATGACGTCAGTGGGACGTGTAAGTGGCTTGTCACGCACCCGATCACCAATAACATTGCAAACTAATTCAGAGTTGATGCTACTATGCTTTTCAGTTCGAACAATAACACCACAATTGTGCAGATTGTTCCATCTCTTCAAGTAAAAGTATCCATTGCATGTTTGAACCCTTCTGTGTATCAACCATGTCAATACATTCCGCAACCAAACCAACAAATAAGGCATGCGACATGTGTGTTTTATAATCAAATGTGAGCACACTATTTAAACCTATTGTTCGTTATACGTCCCAAAATCCACCGTCATTTCAACATCATATGAAAGGTAGAAAAAAATTAAAAGCGCAACGTAATGTGACACATATGCATACACTAAATTATATGACACAACACAAATTCAAAGACAAATACAACCGAACATAACACAGAAAAGACATTACAACGTTGAAATTTTGCGCAACGTAATGTGCCTCGTATGTAAACACTTAATTAAAAAATTAAACACGAAAGACATAACAACGTTGTAATTTTGTGCAACATAACGTGACGTCGTTCAACCCACATCAAATTAAAAAATTAAAACTCCAGTCGTTTTGTGCAACATAATGTGACACATATGTAAACACTGAATACAACAACGACACAACACAAATTGAAAAACAAATACAGCCAAACATAACACAAAATACATAACAACGTTGTAAATGTGGTTAACATTACAACCTTAATGTAACTTCATCGAAGGCTAATGAAAGTGTGCCAATGGATGGTTGTAACAGATTGTCAAAGCCATAAAAGATAAGATGTCAGTGACAAATGAACAATTGGAAAAAAACACAACAACAAAACGCACCAACTGGAGAAGCAGAAACCCTACCTTCTTCCCTTAATCACTTGGATTCAAAATCGGCAAAAGCAAACAAAACACAATCTCCAACCTTCAGGACAACATCGGCATATCTACATCCAAACAATCAACGTTTTCAAAATCCACCGGAATCAAAGAAAAATGCGACATTCACGCCCACGGACGTGTCCAACACAATCCATTTTTCTAAAAGCCTCCAAAACACATAATATGTGAATGATATAATAATCAATAATATGGAAACATATAAGGGTATAAAATTACACTAATACTATTTACTTACAACTCATAGGACTTCATGGAATACATTTCTATCTAAATAGGACTTGGAACTCTATAAGAAATTACATAGAACTTCACATTAAATAAGTCTCCCAAATAGGACTCATAAATAATTTTCCCAAAAAAATATATATAACTTCTACAAGAAAATTAAAGATTCATTTCTATTTACTTTACTTTTTACACATTTTTTCATAAAAAGTTAAAAAGTTTTTTTTAAACATATTAATTTTTTCACCTCATATTCACTACAACAAAAAACATTTTTGGCGACGTTTTTTAGCAACCAAACTGAAATTAGTCACCAATTTAATATAATCGGTGACAATATAATTGTTCGTCGCCAAAAATTACACTATTGGCGACGAGTTAAGATTTTTAGTCGCCAAAAGGTTTGGTGCCAACTTAATTTTTTGGGCGGGAGCGCCAAAAATATTTTCGCGACCAAATTAACATATAGCGACGAAAATTTTGGTCGCCGATTGTAAAGTTTTGGCAACAGAAATGAAATAGTCGCGGAAAAGATTAACGGTACTTATGGCGACGGAAGGATTTTTGTCGCCAATAAACTAACAAACGAAACTACGTCGTTTTGCATTTTTCAATTTTTTTTTTTTTTTTAAGGACCGGACCGACCCTTTTACTGAGTAAACAAATAAGCCCTAACCATTGTTCATCTCATTCTCTCTCAATCCACAGCCTCAAGCGGCGCACAGCAAAATAGAGGTATGTCTCCCTCTCCCTCTCCCTCTCCTCTCACTCTCTCACACCGCCTCCTCCTCCTCTTTTTCGTCTTCGTCTCTCTTCCCTCTCACTCTCTCACACCGCCTCCTCCTCGCTGTATTAATTGATTTTTTTTTTTTTTTTGCCCTTTAACATCTGTAGAAAGAACTCAACTCGTTTGTCATTCAACTTACTTTGCAAGATCTTCTTGGCTGCTATGAATGGGTATGTTTTTTATTCTTCCTGTCAATGATAGAAAGTTAGATTAATATTTTGTCTGGTTTGTTTCCATGGAAAACATTTTAGTCCAGCAGACTCATATAGTGGTGGACGGAGGGGTTGAAAATCTTATGTCTATCTTGTAATTTTGAATATTAATTATAAAAAAAAAAAATTTGTATTTTGACCCTTTAAATTTTGTATATTTTTGTTCTAATCCTTATAAAATCTAAATAATTTTACCTTTACTTTCCAAAATTTTGAATTCTTTTCATTATTTTGATACATTTTTTAATAATTATAAAATCAACTAGTATTTTAGGAACTCCAAACCTTTGAAAAATCTCATTATTTTCATGCACTTTTGAATGATTTTAAAATAAATTAGTATTTGAAGATGCGAGAGTATGGATAGAAGATGTTCAGCTCTTGTTTACTTGAATGTTCTGCTGAGTAGTACCTAGTTTTTTATGTTTTTCCCCTATCTAAAAATAATAATTAATTAATTAATATTTTAGTCCCAAAAATTTTATGTAATTTATATAATTTTAATTATTTCAATTTACTTTAGTTCCAAAAATAAATTAGTATTCATGGTCCACCACTACATATGGGTAAATTATACTAACCTCTCTTCAAGTTTTGAAAAACTATAGCAATTTTCATAAGTTTAGCATAATTACATCAATCTCCTTTTTAGTAAAGTTAAAGGAACCAAAATTAATATATATTTTTGTGTAAAAGAGATAGTGTAAAAGAGATAAGATTATCATTTTTCCCATCTATATCACTAACGAATTATTAATAAAAATGGGCGAAATATTATGTGAATTAAAACTTTAAGGGAAACAATGTAAATAGGCCAAACTTGTAGGAGTTTACTATATTTTCTTAAAATCTCAAAAGACATTAGTGTAATTTACCCTATATTTATTCTATTATAGCACATGCTTGAATTGGGAGAAATTCTACTTACACTACTATTTTATCTCCTTAAACTTAATTTCTCATTACACCAAAATCAATTTTGCTTTCTCTCTTTAAGAGTTCAACCTGCACTTGTCCTGCATGTACATTAAAATCCCTAAAATGACATTAAAATAATTTTTTATGTTTTTAAGACTAAAATTTGCTTTTATTTTTTTGAGGTCAAGGTGGGTTAGAGCGGAAAACACCTCCACAGGGCTATATATGTCATAGGTGTAAGGTGGCTGGTATGTATATGTTATGTTTGGTTTTGACTTTTAATAAGAAAGAGGAAAAAATATAGAGAGAAAAGCAAAGTTCTTTTTTGGTTGTAATATGTAATCACATAATGGTTAAAATATATGGAATTGTCTAATTGTTTTTGTCAGGGCATTTTATTCAGCACGGCCCTACCAATGGAGATTCTAACTTTGACATCAAAAGAGTGAAACCTCCTACTGGTATTCCAAAGTCCATGTTAATGGCAACCCCAGATGGCTCATATGCATTACCAAGTGGTGCTATTGCTGTCTTAAAGCCAAATGAGTAAGCTGGTCTCGTTCTTTTTTTAAGCAACCTTGTGTCTGATCTGTTTCTTTTTGCTAGGAAGGACTACCTCGTATTTGAGAATATTTATTGGTTAATTGGATTTTGTACAGGACTGCTTTTGAAAAAGAGATAGATGGGCTACCTTCCACTCGTTCTGTTGGTGATCTTCCACCTGAATTTCACTGCTCTTTGTGCAAACAAGTTATGAAAGATGCAGTGTTGACAAGCAAGTGTTGTTTTAAGAGTTTTTGTGATAAGTGTAAGATTTCAAAGTTTCTAGCTGTTGATATTAGTCTTATACATAAAATTTATGTTATAGTTTTAATAAATTTTGCATTTTTTTTTTTTGTTTCATATGGACTTCTTGTATTTGTTGAAGTTAAATGCTTTTTGTGGTTTTCATTATTACTTGATGTGGTTAGCAATAAGGATGCATCTTATGTGAACTGACCTGTTGCAACACAGCGCCCCCTCCCCCTTTTCTTCTTCTTGTTTTTGTGTGGTGAAGTCTTGGTTGGTTGTTATGGATTATTTCTTGCCATGCTTCTTTGATTACTCTTTTTTAAACTTTCGTTTTTCTCTAACTTTTATATATTGATTACTAAAATTGATTAAAGTCTTGCTAACAATATTACTAAAAACAGTGCCCATAATTTTTTTCTTTTCAACATTCCACTTTATCCATCTCATCTTTGGCACGTGCTTTGTACATCTCGTAGTTTCAAACATACAGTGCAGGTACATCAGGATGTTTAAGTGACTAGTGAAATCACTATATAAGGTTGATCTTTTTTAATTCAAATTGACTTGTTGAATTGTAATGGTTTTCTTCAATTGTTGACATTGATTATACATCTCTATTTGTCCTTATTAGTTATTGGAGGTCATTAAGTTGGAAGGTGTTGGCCATTATCCTGAAGATGCAATACTGCCTAGAGACATGTTTCTCTTGCAACTTGCAAGTAAGTCTTGTTTCTTAACATTGTGTATTATATTTACTACATGAATAATAACGATCTCATTTAAAAAGTTGTTTTTATTAGTTCTTCTAACAATAGCCTGCTTGTGATGAATCTTGCTGGGCCTGATTTAGTGGCCATTGGGCATATCAAATCTATTGGCTCAATTCTGTACTGAGAGGTTTCCATTTTTTCAGCTTAAGTTTTCCTTCGAATTTTTTTTATGTTTACTTGCTTTTTTTTTTTGTATTATGGACATACACAAACCATTTGCATGCACCTGGGCATTTATAGTTGAATATTGTATGTGGACGCATGTATGCATACATCCACCCAAACAGAGATATAATAAACTATTGAGATGTTATATATCAAATCTGGAATCATGAGCAGACACTAGACAGTAAAGGATTATCAGGACCATGCTAACCAAGCTGGACTCCTTTAAGCCTGAGCTGACAAAATAACATCAGTGTGCTAAGGTCAGTCTGAAACATGATAGCTCCAGAACACCAGCTCTGATGATTTTGTTTTTATTTTTGCAATTAGTGTTGTGGTAAGGACTGGTGGTCATAGAGAATGGAAGGTTTGCTAATTCTTGAAGGTGTGACGACTAACTAACCTGTCAGCTATGGTGATTTCCTGTTGGAATTTTTCAATAAGGCGGTCTTTTGGGCCAGATTTGTGTCTATCTTGACTCTGTTCCCAGATAAGTTAGCAAAGTCTTTCCTATCTTTCTTCTCTATGGCTGTGACAGAAACTTGTAGGATAAATACTTGAATTTTGTTGAAGATGATATTTTCATCCTTCAGATGTAGTTATGTTAAGTAGTTGAAACTCTCATAGAAAATGAAGGTGTACGTGACATTACAAATAGACAGAAAGAGGAATTCCCCAAGTGGTTCAAAGAACATGTAAGATATAATCCCAAACTTTGTTCAGCTACACTTATATGAATACTAACATAATGATTGAAATTGATGTCGTTATGTAGATGAACCAAGGATTACCAGAAGCAACTGATGATTTGTGATCATTAGCAAATGGCCCTAGTGCGAATGTTGACCCTTATAGTAAACCATACAAAGGGGTCGATTCTGAGGCTTGGGTATACATGATCGATCATGTATGGCTTGATGGCGATTATTAGGTAAAATTTCCTAATTTAGAGAATCATGTTGTAATTTCAATTTAATTTTACTAATCAATTAATTTTGTAGAACTTGGCTAAAAAAGTAAGGGATAGTCGAGCGAGGTTACCATATAATCATACAATGGGCTCCAAGTCATTTCAAGTTGCAATGTATAAACAGGTGATGCATTTATTATATCTAACATAATGATTGAAATTAATTATGTATGCTTACTTTTAAATGGAATTAGGGTACCGATACAAAGATTCCCATTGGAGCAAGAGAAAGTCGGATTGGGTAGCCCCAATATGTGGTCAATTACATGCAAGTATGCCAATTAATAGAGTTACATATTTATGTAAATGATGGTATTTGTTGAAGTTGTTTACAAATTGATAGGAAGCTTTGAAAAAACGAAATGACCACCGAAACCACCGAAACTTGGCACTTACAGCTTGTTCAAACCTAAATAGACTTGTAGGAAAAAACGGGACCTCTATTGGATCTCCGGTTAAAAAATTAGAAGGAAAATTGTAAAACACAAGACTTAAAAGGCCCGTTCGGGGGTCGAAATTGTGAAATGACCACCGAAACCACCGAAACTTGGCACGGACAGCTTGTTCAAGCCTAAATAGACTTGTAGGAACAAACGGGATCTCGATTGGATCTCCGGTTAGAAAATTAGAAGAAAAATTGTAAAATACAAGACTTAAAAGGCTCGTTCGGGGGCCGAAATTGCGAAATGACCATTGAAACCACCGAAACTTGGCATGGACAACTTGTTCAAGCCTAAATAGACTTGTAGGAACAAACAGGACCTCGATTGGATCTCCAGTTAGAAAATTAGAAGGAAAATTGTAAAACACAAGACTTAAAAGGCCCGTTCGGGGGCCGAAATTGCGAAATGACCACCGGAACCACCAAAACTTGGCATGGACGGATTTTTCAAGCCTAAATAGACTTGTAGGAACAAACGGGACCTCGATTGGATTTCCGGTTAAAAAATTAGAAGGAAAAATGTAAAACACAAGACTTAAAAGGCCCGTTCGGGAGCCGAAATTTCAAAATGACTACCGAAACCATCGAAACTTGGCATGGACAGCTTGTTCAAGCCTAAATAGACTTGTAGGAACAAACGGGACATCGATTGGATTTCCGGTTAAAAAATTAGAAGGAAAAATGTAAAACACAAGACTTAAAAGGCTCGTTCGGGGGTCGAAATTTCAAAATGACCACCGAAACCACCAAAACTTGGCACGGATAGCCTTTTCAAGCCTAAATAGACTTGTAGGAACAAACGGGACCTCTATTGGATCTTCGGTTAGAAAATTAGAAGGAAAATTGTAATACACAAAACTTAAAAGGCTTGTTCAGGAGCCAAAATTGCGAAATGACAACCGAAACCGCCAAAACTTGGCACGGACAGCTTGTTCAAACCTAAATAGACTTGCAGGAACAAACGGGACCTCGATTGGAGTTCCGGTTAAAAAATTAGAAGAAAAAATATAAAACACAAGACTTAAAAGGCTTGTTCGGGGGCCAAAATTGCAAAATGACCACTGAAACCACCGAAACTTGGCACGGGTAGCTTGTTCAAGCCTAAATAGAGTTGTATGAGCAAACAACACCCGATTGGATTTCCCGTTACAAAATTAAAATAAAAATTGTGAAGTTCATATCGAGTTTTTGTTTTTTTTGTCAATCTAATATTGTTTTTTCTTTTTTCATGTGACAGATTGGCAATGGTGGAAAATAGTTTGGGCTGCATCAGAAGATTTGTTGTGTTTTTGGAAATATTTTGACATAGGATTTTGGTAAATGATTTATGGATTAAATGTTTAGCATCAAAATATTTGGTGTTGTGTTTTTGCAAATATTTTGACATAGGATTTTAGTAAATTGCTTGTTGGTTAGATGTTTAACATCAAAATATTTGGTTGTAATTTTGAAAATATTTTGACATAGGATTTGGTAATGTATTTATGGGTTTGATATTAGTAGTTTGTAAGTACTTTTGTATGCATGTTTTAGATTGTCAGAGAATTGTAATTATGTTTATTGGGATTTTTCATAGCTATTAATTTTGAATTAGTATGAATGTCTTGCACAGGTGTATTATTATTTAAATTACATTTGTGTATATATCGTGCACAGGAAAATAGGTGTTTTGGATTATTTTGAACAGGAAAATTATTAAAATCAAAATTTGTGTAGTGAATTTTTAGTAACAGGTGGTGTTTTTGTCGCTGTTAATATATTTAGCGACAACATATTGTTTTTGTCGCTAAAAGTTAGTGGTTATTCCAGGAACTTTTAGCAATCAAAACTTACTCGTCGCTAAAAACGTGATTTTTAGCGACCAAATTAATTTTGTCGTTAAATAGTACTTTTGGCGACGCATTTATTTGTCGCTAAAAGTACATAGCCTATCCAAATTTTAACCTTTTAGCAACAAATTGTAATTTTATAACGACAAAATATATGATTTTTGGCGACCAATTTTGCTTGTCACTAAATGTCTACATACGGTGACAATTTCGGATTTCGTCGCCAATACTTTTAGTGACAGGGCTTTGGCGACAAGTTGTATATTTTGTCGCCGATTCTTTTGGCGACGAAATTTGTGGGTTGCCAAATGTGTTTTTTGTTGTAGTGATTTTAACCCCAAAAAAATCACTAAAAAGTCACTTCCCAAACAACTCTTAATATGCTCTGATAAATGAGTAGTTATTCAATTGTTATGAAATATCATGTGATATTATTTAAATAGTGTTTTAAATTAATTGTATGACAGAAGTTTGTGGGGAAGATATATTGACTTACCTTTGTTAAATAGTTAAAAGACAGCCTTCATTTGGGATGTGAGTTGACTTTTTGGCTATTTTAGCCTAAGGTTAAAAAATCTCATTTGGGATAGACTTTTTGGCTTTTTTAACTTTTGTGAGAAAGAAAATGAAATGATTATGGTTTGGATGTAACATTTTGTCTCATTAACCTTTTAGCCTATTTTGTCTTTTTGTGACTATTTTAGCCTAAAAAGTCTATGCCAAACATAGCTTAGTTTTTCATTGATCAAAAGTGTTATGTAGATAATTACACATGATACTCTAGGAGTATCTAATAATTTTTTTCAAATAAATTGCATTAGTTGAGAAATGTTATGTGTAATTGTTTTGTATGGTCTCTTATGTAAATATTTATCATTGATTTATTATTTAAAAATAAAGATATGAAGGAAAAAAATTATATCAAATTGAATAATAATAAGGGAAATTTGGCCATAAACCCCTCTTACCTTTCTTTTCTTTTTAAAAGGACCAAAAAACAAAAAAAATTATACTTTCAAAATCCCTCATAATTATAAAGTCTTGTATAAAGGACAAACAATTTCAGATTTATATTTTGTGTGACAAATTTACCCCTTCACACACAAACTCTCTATCTTTCTCTTCTATCTCTTTCTAAGAGCTCTATTCACCACCACCACCACCGTCTACACCACCACCACCATCACCATCTCTACTACTATGACTACCATCGTTTCCACCACCTCCGTCGTCTCCACCAACATCGTCTCAACCATTGATGTTGTTCGTCACCACCACCACCACCACCACCGTTTCACCACTAGCATCTCAACCACTAGCACCATTCGATGCCACCATCATCATCCTTAGCGGCCAAGATTTCAAATCTGAGATTGATGACGTCAAATTTGAGATCTATCATCTCAGATATATATATTCTCTCTTTCTTTTTCTCTTTGTCTCCTCATCATGCTCTGTTTTTCAGACAGTAAAATTTTACTCTAGTTTGAACCAAATCTAAGGCAATATATGTGCTCTCTCTATTTCTCTATTTCTCTATTTTTTTTCTCTAGTATGTTCTCTATTTTTGTTTGACAGAATGAGAGTAAAATTTTACTCTGGTATGTGCTCTATTTTTGTTTGATAAAATGAAAGTAAAATTTTACTCTGATATATGCTCTGTTTTTGTTTGATAAAATGAGAGTAAAATTTTACCTCTAAGACAATATATGTGCTTAACGATATAAAATTTTACTTTGAATCATAATAAATTTTACTCTGATTCAGAATAAAATTTTACTCTGAATCAGAGTAAAGTTTACCAGGATTCAAAGCAAAATTTTACTCTGAAATATACTGTGAGAATGACTTTACAGGAGAGCTAATATATATATATATATATATAAAGTAAAAGAAATAAATTTTAAAATATTAGGGGGTTTTAAAAGGATCTATATAATTCTTATCCTTTTGAAAAATAAATTAGATAGTGACGGGTCTATCACCAAATCCCCCTAATAATAATACAACAACTCATAACTGAAAGCTTAACAACCACCAAAAGAAATAGGCCATAATGATAACTAATAAACAACTCAATACAAAGCCCATAATAGGGAGAGAAATAGTCAATTTTTGTATTTGGTAAGAATTGGCTTCTTGACTTCTTAAATAGGAGTTCACAATAGTGATCAAATTTTGGAACTTTTCTTTTTTGTTGCACTTCTTCAACCTTACTCTAGTCTAGATTTAAGGAAAAAGGGAGAAATGGGATTTGCATTCAAATGAATCACTGAATCACCCTAACACCCCACATGAAATTTGAACTTATGGCATCTACTAGGAGAGAGTTGAAAAACATATTATTGTAGTATACGATCGTATAAATGATCAATTGAATTTGCCCAATTCATTAAAGTACTTCTATTGCATTGCACTAGTTCTTCACTACACTCACCTTTCTTTATCTCTTTCACAAGCATGAAAATTTGTGCTCTCACATATGGTTGAGATAAAAAATATATAAAATAAAAATAAATAAATAAAATAATAAGGTTTAATTAGAAGCACTCTCCTTCAATAAGCAGTAGTGTTATGGACCCAGATATAAAAATTCAAAAATTATCTATAATTTCACATTATAGCTTATATTCATTTCATATGTACACCTTACACTTCATCAATTTAATCGCTACCACCCAAACCCATTTCTGGGTTCGAAATTCTGAGACCCTAACTTTATTGTTTAATAACGGAAAATGTTAAAAACAACACTTAAAATTGTTGTTAAAGTTAAAAATTATATAAAAAGTGTATTGAAATGTGTAAATAGTGTTTAAAAATATATTTTAAAATATTTTTAGATATATAGATTGTGCATTGAGATTATAAACATTTTATCATTTAGTGTTTGTTATTGATGGTCCTAATTATATCCAGGGCCGGCCTTGAGCATAGGTCTACCAGGCCATGGCTGAGGACCCCTCAAAATAGACCCAAAAAAAAGGCCTCCCTCCTATTATAGTTTAGTGTAATATATTGGGTATGTTTTAAGTCAAAAAAAATTAAAGAAGACCTAAACTAGCTTAAAATAAATTGACCCACTAAAAAAATTAAAAGGCCCATTCAAAATTGAAAGGGTCCATTCTCTCTCCCCCATCTAATTCCCAAATTCATGGGTTGCTTATAGGATGCTTTTGACTATTCCGGTTATAGTTACATCGGAGGAAAGAAGCTTTTCAAAGTTGAAAATGATCAAAAATAACCTCGATCAACCATGTCATAAAAAAGATTGAATGGATTAACATTATTATCCATGGAAAATGATTTTGCAAAAAAATAGGGCCGGGCCTGATTATATCCCTATTAGCATAACCCTCTTGTGAAAATGGTTTTATGCATGTGCTTATTTTAGATTTATGAATTTGCTTATTTTAGATTTATGAATTTGAAATGAAATGATTTAACACTCATCATTTAAGAAAAGTAATTTAACTTTAAATTGTAGTTTAAACATGTATTTAACATTGAATTTGCGGATGTCTTTGAATCTATGGAATTTGAAATGAAAAGATTTAGACACAAATCATTCAAGGAGATAGCTTAATTTTATATTTAATAGTTTAGATTTGTAATGAAGAAGTTGAGGTAACAATAGTTATTTGAAATCTTTCATCCAATGGTTTCTAGTAATATGAGGATCCAAATAAAATTATTTTTCTCTACTATTTTAATTTTATCTCCCTTTCAATCCATCTCCTATCTTTTTTATAAATCCAAACGAAGCATGAGACCTTTACCGTGACGGATATCAAATGACAACGTAAAAATTATTATTTGAAATTCTTCATACCTGTTTTATTTTGATCATCAATTGTGGACAAATAGATATACATAGGGAAAACAAAGGGCAAGAAAAAAAATGAATGAAATATAATCTCTTTTTTTTTTCCCCCCCCTTATGACGTTTTATTTGTTTGGGCAGAAACCATTTTGTGAAAAATATTTTCTGTATTTTCTGGTATTTGGTACAATAGAAAACGAAGTTAACGAAAAATATTTTTCATGATCAACAGAAAACAAGTTTATATGGACAGAAAATATTTTTCACTTTTAAAAAGTGGAAAACATTTTCCTGACTAAAGTCTTACCAATATCACCACACTACAACCGCCACTCTCACCTCCACCACCACACCACCATCACCATGGTCACTGTCACCATCACCATCACCATCGTTATCACTGTCGCCTCACCATCATGCCACCACCTCTACTTTCGTTTCACCACCAAAACCACAAAACATAGAAAAATATTTTCCTTAGAAAATATTTTCTAAAAATTTTTTTTCGTAAAAAATACTTTTCATCTAAACAAACGAAGTGTTAATTTTCTTTTTTTCTCGGCAATTCCTCACTTCAAATATAAGATCCAAACATAACCAACACAAAAGCCAGCTTTTTTTAAATTTCTCAACCTAATAAAAGTTCTACATTATATAAGAGAGGGGGGTGGAAGACTTAAAATTCAGTTCATGTTTATAAGAGGTAGATAATTTTATGATATCATTTGCACTCAATATAAAGCAAATAATGAAATATCACAAGCAAAACCATAGAAAACTTATGGAGCAAAAGTCCACCATGCCTGGCCTTCTAAGGCCCCCTCTATTTTCTTAACATGTGGACAAAGCCCGATCCCGCCCAAGCCCAACTAGTACATAATTTTCGGATAAATTGGGAAATAAGTGGCCCACCCAATTGAGGACTCTTACGTTGTGTTTAATTCATGAATTTTGATAAGAATTTAAAAAATAAAATAAAAAAATAATGCGAATGAAATAAATTACATTTCACTCATTTTTTTGCTTTTCATTTTTTAATATATTTTTAAATTTATGAATCAAACATAGTCTTAAAAGTTGAAAGGCAGTAAGAAGTGAATATGTTTTTTTGTTTGTCCTAATGAGTATCATGGTAAGGATTATTGGCGACTCCAAAAAATTTTATAGTTGAGATTACTCAAAAAATGTAAACTCTACCAATTCTTTTAGAAAAAAATTAAATTAATTAACATTTGAGCTTCTCAGATTTTAATTAGAATGAACTTTTAATAAAATACTATCATATTAAAAAAAATACATAAATTTTTACAATTGTATTTAACGATGTGTCATTTTTGAAATTATTTCATAATAATCTCATTATTAATGGAGTCAAACACATCCTCTTTTATATACATGATTAAGTAACCATTCAACTATTAACCTCTCATTTAGTTTGAGTGTTGAGAAGAGAAGGACTAGCTCCTAATAGATTTTTGGTTTCTAACGGATGAGGTCCCTTATTTGTTTTAATGGGATCAATTGGTAATTAAATAAAATTTTTACTGTGAAAAATAAAAATTCAATGCTGTTTGGTTGGATGATGGGTGGATGAGACCCATCATCCCTCGAATGGCGTTGCCCCTGGTAGGGATGGTAACGGAGCATGGTTGGCATGAATTAATTTTGTAATTTTAAAATGTCAGTATTAATGAACATGATGAGTATTAATAAAAGATGAAATGGTATGTTATGGATAATATTTTATTAGTGATAAGATAGATGTAAAATATTAAATAATAAATGAGAAGTGTAATATTTTAGTATTTCGGTCTCATTATATTTTTAAAACAAATTAAATTATATAATATATATATATATATAAACGGGGTGGGGAGAGAAAAATTTGATTTGACCTTGCTCCTTCAACGGAGGTGGAGAAAACACATGGGGGCGAAATGAGAAGAAATGTCATCCCTAACCATGTACATTATACCACTGGGGTTGGTGGCCCAACCCCAGTGGAGAATGCATTTGCCTCCACCAGCCCGAGTCAAGTTTGACTTTTACGGGGGGCGTGAAAATTCCTAGCTTTGCCAGGGGTTCTCTTTGAAAGCTCGCGCTGTACTCCGGTCGAAACTTGTCCGTGGCTGGGGCGGTTGATGAGCTCTGCTGGTGCCTCAGTGGTGGGTCCCCCACTTGGTGGGGATTAATTCCTGACTGGCAACCGGCTACCCTGGGGTCAGGGCCCGCAGGGGCTGTGATGACACCACAGAGCCCTTTTTCTCATATTCAAAAAAAAAAAAAAAGCCATATACATTATAATATTATTAACATACCAAGGCAAATTAGAGATGAGACCTCATATATATATATATATATATTGCTATTTAAATAATCCAATTAGATGGATCCCAAAATGGATACCGATATTAGGTTACAACTCAATCCAAGTCACACATGCACAAACTAAGCCCAACACAACATAACTTGGCTCAAGCTCAAGATTAAGTCTAAGTCCAAGACCAAACCTAGTACATACACAAGCACAAGTTTAGGCCCAATCTAAACTAAGATTAAATCTAAATTTAAACTCAATTTTATTGATGCTTACTGTATAAGATAATTCTCATTCACAACTCAATGATTCGACTCATTATTTTTGTATTGTAACCTTTTCACTTAAGATAATATAAAACCACTTAAATCCACCTCAACCGACGGTTGGATCCCACTTTAATTTCAAATTAAAATTGACGAAAAACCATTATTTGCCAACAAGATTTACATGAAAATATTGCGACACATGCCCAATTTCTTACTGCCAGACGCTAATACATAAGTTCTACGTTTATTTATTAATATTGAGCTATTTGTCTCATATCAAGTGAAGAAAAAACAGAGTAAAAAATGTGGATATGTCCATACAAATACAATGCTTTGACAGAATTTTCACTCAAATAGCATTCATCACAAAGAGAAGAGGCAAACTCCATAGTCAATACAAACAATACAACAACAATATTCTTTGTTCTGAAAAAGGTAAATTCATATTTATAAAGGAAAAGGAAATTAAGACTAGTAAATTGTAATGACATTTGGTAGTTAAGCACACTTTCCACAATCCCACCATATCAAACTGCATGTACACATACCCTGAAACTCAATCCATAAATAGGGGCTGGTTAGGTATACAAGTGAATGCCAACAGCCACAACCAGGATGGCTATGGCGACGAAGAAAAATGGTAAGAGCTTGGTGATAGAATCCGTTGACTTGTCCTCGATGTTCTTTGATGGTGCATTTGAATATGTTGTTTTAGGCAAAGTCGATGGATCGATCTCTCCAAGGTAGAATTCATCCAGCATTAGTCTTGCAGCACTGCCATGACCGGCATCCTCAAAGTCTTCACTTGCATCCGTCCCTGCAACACATTCCACAACAAAAATAAAAAATAAACTCTTTTTTTAAATTTTTATTTAACAATGAAAAAGTATTATAGAGAAAATTAAAAATATATACCAGCGACGGCCAACAGAATCTCTTCACCACCAGGATGGTCTGTCATGAAATCTGTCACGTTGTATATCTATTTTTTTGACAAATCCAGATATGAGATCTTTTAAATTAGGAATGCAGGAATTTGTAATGCAAGAAAGCTTAAAGTGATTTTATTTGTTTTGAATTTAGAAGTTTTGGTAGTACAGGGCCTTAACATATGATCTTGTTGTCTTATTCTTTGCATTAATCTCAATTTTAAGTGACAAAAAAAAAAAAAAAAAAAAAAAAAGCCACACTAAGCAACAAAATGCTTTCAAAATGTTTCATGGTTTCACTTACAAATTCCATTACTAGTCACATTTGGAGAAGGGAAATGAATGGAATGCAATTGTTTGGTGTAGTGTCAGTGATAGGCTTTTGAGCCCATTTATCCGTTGTCCTTTTTCCTAATCCTTATAGAGCAGTGCCTTATACCCCCAGTGGGGGTCGCACCCCCAGTGAGGTGGCGCATCCCCACCGGCTGACAGTCCCAAAAAAAAAAAATAAAAAAAATAATTTTTTTTTCCCAATCACGGGCCTCCACCTCACTGGGGGTCGACCCCCAGTGGGGGTATAATACATTTTCGATCCTTATAATCCCACATTTGATTGGCTAAAGTGGATGATTAGACGTCGGATGAAACTAAGGTTACATTCGATAAGTGAAATAGTAAAAAAAAGTTGAAATGTCATACAAAAAAAGTAAAAATTTAATTATCTTATTCTCTGTTTTTTGCACTTCTTTTTATAAAAAAATCTTTTTAATGTAGCGTTTGATAACGTTTACGTTTTTTATTTATGTTTACAAAAATTTTATAAACTGGTTTTTGTTTATTTTTAAAAAAACATAAATTACAAACGCGTTTGGTTTGAACAAAATGTTTAAAAAATATTAAAAACATAAACTAAAAAATATTTTTTTCAGGCCTAAAATATTTATATTTATATTTATTATTTATGACAATGGGATCACACTCATTATAATTGAAAAAAAAATTAATTAAAAAAATATTTGAAAAAAAATTAATTAAAAAATAATTGAAAAAAATTTAATTGAATAAAAAAATTAATTGAAAAAAAAATATTTGAAAAAAAATTAATTGAAAAAAAATAATTGAAAAGAAAATTTATTTGAAAAAAAAAATTTGAAAACTGAAAACGTAAATTCATTTTTTGAGTTTACATTTTTTCTTCAAATTTATAAACTGAGACAACTATTTATAAATTAAAAAAATTATCAAACAAGTTTTTATGACAGTTTTTAAAATTTTTGTAAATATAAACTGAAAACGGAATGGTTACCAAACAGGCCCTAAACATTTTAGTTTTTTTTTCATCTCATATTTTAGCCAAAAAAAAACTACTTCCCAAACAAATCCTAAATACAGGTCCAAAAAAAAAAACCAAAAAAAAAAAAAAAATCGTAAATATCCCACAAAACGATAGGGACTAATTGATGAAAACTCTATTGGTGAAAACTAACTTTTCAACTCTGATCTCCCTCTAATCAAATATAATAGAATATTTATTTTTAAAATAAAATAATAAAAAAAATCTAATAATTATAACCACATAATTTTATAAGATTTGTTTATTTTTAAAACAGAGTTATGATTATCAAGATTTATTTTTAAAAAATAGAACTATGATTATCAAATCAATATAAATTTTTTTTTTTTTAAATGATCCACACCTAAGAGTCTACAAAATACATGGTAGAACCACGGACCGAACCAGACGTCTCTCTCTGTTCTAAATAAAGACGAATTTTTTCATTATAAAAATGTTGAAACAAATGGGAGTACCCAAATTATATTTCTAAAGTAGAAGGTGCATTCTGACTTATTTTAAAAATTCCCTATAACAGAAAATGTTAATTTTTCTACAATTTATACAAAGAATTCTTTTATTAGAGGGTCTGTTTGTGTAGTTTATCTACGCTGCTTATAGCTTTATTTTATTTTATTTTGAGAGTCTATATTGGGTACAATTTTTGCTCACAACTTATTAGGTAAAAATAAATAAAATAAGTTGATTATCATTTTTATAATTTTTTTTTTAAATCTAATAATAATATATTGAAGAATATGTAGAATGCAAGGACTGTGGAGCCCTCGTCTACCTAGCTTAGTTTATGAGGAGTTTATATAAAATCTAATTTTGGCTTGGCCTCTTGGGTGATTTTGTCTTTGTCTGACATTATGGACCACATCAATAAGGACCTAAAACTGGACCATTAAAAAGTACCTATCAAACTGGACCATTATATAATTTTATTTTATTTTTCCAAAGCGCTTCTTATAATTTTCTTTACTCTGTTTTGGTGTAAGCTTGGTTGTTTGATGGCCCTTGTAAATGTCATTTTTCGCTTTCATTAATGGATTTCTACTGATCAAAAAAAAAAAAAAAACTACTACCAACAAAGTATATTCATAAAATTTAAAACCACCTCCAAAACATATGATGCTAGGTGCTCCATTAATATTATTAAAAGCAAGAAATTGATAAGGACTTAGAATATCACCATCAAAGTCCTTGTACAAACTCCATATATAACCTCAAAAATATAGGATCTTCAACTGTAATATGAAAATTATTATCCACTATAGATGTGAAAAATATTTAAAAGAAGTGTACATAATTTAAATGTATGGCTTAGAATTAAACTTGGTTAAATTCATGATTAATTTAATTCACACATTTGAAATTTTGAACTTCTTTTTAGTATTGTTTCTGAGTACATAGTGATGTTGTTATCAAATGTGTAAAGATTACCATCTTGAGAGATTGTTAGATAATGGCTTTTGGCCATGTTTGTTTGGGTGGACATGAGTTTGGGATTGGACTAATAGTCCAATAAAATTATTGATCCGATGTTTGGTTAAACAATTGAAGTACAGACTAATTATTTTAAACTTGACTATTAGTTAAGATAGGGTACATAATCCAACGGATTCATAATCCTAGGACTATTAGTTATGGGAATGCTAATCCAATCCGCCCAAACAAACATGGCCTTTATGTATTAGCTCATTTTTTGCTAATAAGTGAGGGAGACTTGAACTTTGTTGTGGATGTTTCAAAAGCAACTTACAAAAGAGAGAAAAATAACTCTATGAGAAACAAATGATATCTTAACGAAGGGAAAAGCTTTCCTTAAATACACAACAATCATAGAAAATAACAATAATTGCATATTCGACGATAGAGAAAGACGACAAATCTGTCTAAACCTTGTAAGATTACAAAGAACTGCATTTGAAAATTGTATATTTTGCTTTGAAATTAAGAAGATATCATAGAGTGGATTGGTGGCCTAGCCAAATTCAAGTCCAACTTATAATTAATTTTTTTTCTTCTTTCTCTTATCTTTTTTTTCACTTTATTTTCCACACAATTTAGCATAATTAACTCTAGCATAAATCAAGTCCCAACTTACATCAATTCTTTAATTTTTGCTCATCATAGTTCACTTTTATGCAAGGAAAGGTTGAAACATTCGAGTAAATCATTACAAAGCAATTCCCAAAATCAGTACCTTGTTGCAAGATCAAAAGACAACCCAATATATATATATATATATATTTATATAATTTGTATAGAGAATTATAAATTATATGACTATATTGGGGGAGCTTCTATTTACACACACAATACACACTTTCTACACATCCCTCCTCACTACACTTTTTACACACCCCCTTCATTAAGTGTGTGTATAAAGGGGGTTTAGTGTGTGTAAATAGAAGCTCCCCTATATTGGAATTTCTGGTTGATATTTAATTACCGAAATGCCATCCTTATATTATTCTGATAAAAAAAAATTCGTATAAAATTTCAAAAGAAAAGTATTTTTCAGAAGTCAAACACCCATATGAGAGAGAAAGAGATATCAAAACCATAATCATAAAGTTGAAAAGTTGGAAAAGATTCAAATTACCAACTCAACAAATCAATTCACATATAGAATCAAAACAACACACCAAATCAATTCACATAAATATGAAATTTTGAATCTGACCAAGAAGAGTAAACCATACAAGAAAACAAAAACAAGTTTATGAGAAATTTAGATGGATTACCTTGGAATTGATAATTATCCAACAGTCTTTAGCGACGTTGTGCGGAGAAACTTCTGCAAAACTGAACAATTTCTTCTCAGCTCCCATTGATTTGCTTCACTTTCTTTCTTCACTGTAGAAAGCTAGAGACAGCTTATATCGAATTTAAGGTATAAATAAGTATATGTTTCTTCACAGAAGCAAAAGAGTTATATGCTAAGAATCTGATGAAGAAGTTGACCTTAATATGGACCAAAGTGAATTAAAAATGAACTGTTTTTGGAGTAAAGAGTTTGAAGTAATAAAGAAAAGTTGAAATATGGAGAGGAGAGTGAAATATTATAGATTATGTGGAGATTCTTTATTTGAATTCTTGGTGGTATAAAATTATGTGATGATTTCATATGTTTGTTTAAAAAACATTATATCTATGTGTGACAGAATGGATCATTGAACCATATGTGGTTGACCACGCTTATGTAGTTGCTTATGTGTAGCCTTAGGCTTGGTAAATTTTTTTACTGCTTAGTAGGTGAAACAGTGATTTTATTATTTGATTTTATCTTAAAAATAGAGGGATTGTTTATTCAATTCGATGAAATAAGATATTCGATAGAATAACAATAAATTAGGCTTAGTAAATATTTTTACTGCTTAGTAGGTGAAACAGTAATTTTATTATTTGATTTTATCTTAAAAATAGAGGAATCGTTTATTCAATTCGATGAAATAAGATATTCGATAGAATAACAATAAATTAGGCTAAATAAATATTTTTACTGCTTAGTAGGTGAAACAGTGATTTTATTATTTGATTTTATCTTTAAAATAGAGGGATTGTTTATTCAATTCGATGGCATAAGATATAACAATAAATTCCATGTTTGACAGTTTCTGAAAAACTAATTTCTCTATATATTAAAGTTTTTAGTAATATCAATATTTCCTTAGGTGCCTTTTGATAACACTTACGTTTTCAGTTTTCTGTTTATATTTACAAAAATTTAAAAAACTCAAATAAAAACTTGTTTGGTAAAATTTTTGATTTATAAATCAGTGGTTTCAGTTTATAAATTTGGCCAAAAAATGAAAACACAAAAAATGTGTTTCCGTTTTGAGTTTTGAGTTTTGAGTTTTTTTATTTTTACCACCCAACACTAGCCACCACCCGCCACCATTTTCCACCACCGTCTTTCGCCACCACCACCCACTCCCCGCCACCACCTGCCACCACCACTCACCACCCACCTGCCACCACCACCTACCACTCGCCA
The DNA here is from genome assembly GCA_036172215.1 of Camellia granthamiana. Classification (NCBI taxonomy): domain Eukaryota; kingdom Viridiplantae; phylum Streptophyta; class Magnoliopsida; order Ericales; family Theaceae; genus Camellia; species Camellia granthamiana. The sequence continues at coordinate 18,241 of JAXFYN010000857.1, read as the reverse complement.
CCACCACCCACCACCCACCTGCCACCCACTCGCCACCACCATCCACCACTCACCACCACCACCACCACCACCCACCTGCCATTCACCCGCCACCACCACCACCCGCCATTTACTTGCCACCACCACTCACCATCCATCTGTTACCACCATCCACCACCCACCACCACTAGCCACCTGCCACCCACCCACCACCACCACCACCCATCACCACCACCACCACCACCACCACTATCATCACCCGCCACCCACATGCCACCACCATCCACCACCACCACCCACTCGCTACCATCCACCACCAGCCACCGTCACCCACCCACCCACCCACCCGCCACCACCACCCACCCGCCACCACCCGCCATTCACCACCCATCACCCTCTACCACCACCACCACCACCACCCATCACCTGCCACCTACCCACCACCACCACCCACCCGCCCGCCACCACCTACCACCCGCCACCACCCGCCACCCGCCACCCCACCTGCCACCACCACCCACCACCCACCACCCGCCACCCGCCATCACCACCACCACCACCATTACCACCCACTCGCTGCCACCCACTACCCATCACCGTCACCCACCCACTACCCATCAGCGTCACCCACCCACCCACCACCACCACCACCCGCTACCCACGACCCACCGTCACCACTTTCCACCACCATCTTTCGCCACCACTTACCGCCACTTGCCACCACTTACCATTTCTCACTCTTTTTTATATTTTTAAATTTTTTTAAGCATTTTGTAAATTACCAAACGCGTTTGTAGTTTATGTTTTTCTAAAAATAAACAAAAACCAGTTTATAAAATTTTTATAAATATAAACTGAAAACGTAAACGTTACCAAACAGACCCTTAGTTTTTCGCAGCTTTTTGTTTTTAAACTAAACAAACCAACTAAGCCTCACTCACTCCAATTTAGTTGAGATCATAGAGCATTTTGGGCCTTTGAAAGGCCCATAAAAATAAATAATAAAAAAATAAAAAAGAAAGTACTTAAACAATTGAAAAAAATAAACTAACTAATTTCAATATAGCTTAGTAGAAGGTTAACATTGTATTTGGATTACAAATTTTAAAAAATAAAAAGGATGACTCCTCCTTAAGACTATGATATCTACAAAAAATAAAAAAACCCAAAAACAAAAAAAGGGAGTGAGGGATGGTCATTTTCCACTGCCTTGCTTCACTCTCGCATCCTCCGCCATGTCTTCCACAGATTTTTCTTGCCTCGAAGAGGAAGTGGGGTGGGGGAAGTATTTGAAAATAGGGTAAATAGACCAAAATACCCTTCCATATATATATATATATATAGAGAGAGAGAGAGAGAGAGAAACAGTTGACACAGACAAGAACGTGATCGTTCTTTCTAATCACAAAGTATCTCTCTGAGAAACCTCTCTAAGAAATTTCACCCAAAATCCCAGTTCAAAGCTGAAAACATACCAGAATCAAAGATTGAAGCTCACCATTGTCATTAAGTTTGAAGATATTGAAGGATTTCACCATCGTCTACAGTTCAATGCTTTCGAATCAACTATCTTTGAAGATTGAAACAAGAGTAATAATCATTTGTAATGGTTCAGGTAGAGATCCAAGTTTTCTGTCACAAATATTAGACTTAGGGGTTGTTTGGGATGTCCTAAATAAGTGTACTTTTTGTCTTTTTAGACTAAAAAGTTGAGGTTAAAAATATGAATGTTTGGATTAACTTTTTGACTTTTTTATGAAAAAATGTGTATTAAAAAATTGTATAAATTAATGTGTAGAGGAAAATTAGTATTGGGAGTTGTGCAGCCGTAATTGTTGACTTTTGGTGAATAGTGATAACTTTTTAATTTTTTGAGTAACTTTTTGACTTTTTGGCTTTTTTGAGACTTCCCAAACTTGACCTTAGTCTAAAAATTTTCTAAATGTAAAAAAATTTCATTTTTCAAAACTTGCAATTTTGAAAATAATATTTGGCGGTAATTGTTCCTTATACATTAAATAGTCTAATTTAATTTCATGGGATTTTTCTACAATGAATTAATCACTTTACTTCAACGTCAAACTTAGAAATTTTAATTGAAAAATTATTTTTGTACTAAAACTAGGGGAGTCACTTTTTGATTTAATTGCATTTTTATTTTTTTGTATTTTTCTTTGAATCCAAATGGGGAGTATTTCCTTATTTACATTTTAAACTTAATAAGTAAATAAAATATAAATGGCTAAATGAAAGCATTTACTTAAATGGTTACATATGGAAATAAGGTTGATGTGCTGGGAGTGCCTTAGAAACTGTGCTGTGTGACTAGCTGTGTTTAGTGTAACCGCTCGAGCGGTCAAGTGGTCACTTGAGCGGAGATGCGAGACTCCCAGTATTTTCACTATAGACTTGCAAAACTTCTGAGAGATTGCGTTCACCATTCGAGCGGTTTGTTCGGGATCAACACTTTAAAAAGTCATTTGGGTCACTTTTCTTCATTCATTCAGATTCTTTCTCTCTCATCTCTCTCTTTTCAGCCATTTTTGAGTTCTAAGCTGTAGACACCCCATTTTTGACCGACCTTAAGACTCAGACGTCACCGATTGAGCGCTCGGTGATGATGCATATTGTGCTCGTTCTGAGGTCACAGAGTCTCGGCTGAGAGCCTTGTCTCTGGACTTCAGAACTCTTTTGTGCTTTGCCTCGGTTTGCGAACCAGGTCCTGTTTTCTCTGTTTTCTCTTCCCGAAGGGAGGGAGAGGGTCTCGAAGACCATCACTCAGTGGCCGTAGGCTACGTTTCGTGGTCGTAGGCCACTATTCCTGTTTGGAGACCAGTTTCCTATTTTCGGAGCCGTCGGCCGTGCGCCTCGGTTCGAGACTGCTTAACTACCTCCATTTGTTCCGGTTTTTAGCACACACCTTGTCCCCTCTCCCTAGAGGGACACTGTGGCCCGGGAGACCACCTTGGTGGTCATATGCCACCTCTGGTGCTTAGCAGCCTGTTTTCGGGGCCCCCAGCTGCGCGTTTTGACCCCCGAACCCTCATTTTGCATCGGTATGGGTTCATTTTTGGCATGGACCCTAGTTTCATTGTTAGGAAGGTGGTAGTATGGTGGGAGACTACCTTTTCTTCTTGGAGACCACCTTTCCTCGGTCGGCCGGTTTTTCTTAGCAGGTAGGTGGTCTCCCTCACTTTTGAGCCACAATTTTGGGTCTCTCATACCACCACTGAGCTACATTCACCTGGGAGACCACCAATCAGGGCTGCTGACCACTTTTTGAGCACTTGGACCTTTTGAACTGGTCGACCGACCAGGGGGAGTGGTCGACTGACCACCTGAACCTGGTCGGCCAGCTTCTTGCTTTTTGTCTCATTGAATTGAAGCCAGCTGTGCCAGCTGGAAGCCTCAGAATGCATCCTCCATACACGTGTATGGAGGATGTTTAAGCTTGGTTTTAAGCTTCTTTGAGAAGCTTTGGCCTCTCTTCTCTATAAAGAGAGGCCTCCTCTTCCATTGCTAGGGTTGAACAATTAGTCTAGAGCATACACCATATATCTCTCTTTGTCTCTCCCTTTAAGCTTCATAGAGTGAAGTTCTTGCCCTCCTTTGCACACCACCTCAAAACCTAACCTCTCCATCATCCATCTAAGCACCTTGGAGCTTATTTTCAGAGGCTAAGGAGTTGCTGTTTTGGTCCAAAAGTTGCTGGAGTTATTGGTTACAAGGGTAAGTCTTTATTTCCCTCTTTGTAGCATTATTTTGCTTCATAGTTTAGCCCTATTTGCAAGCATTTTTGGACTTCGTCATAAACTAAAAAAGTCTTATTTTGAGCTCCTCTTAAAGTTTGATTAAGGTCATTTTTCTGTTGGGGTCATCTACCCCCTTGCATGCTTCATTTCCTCATGTTTTGAGCTATGCATTAGAGCATTTGTGTTGGCTTTGGTTTGGCCTTTTAGCCACTGAAATCCAGTGGACTTTCAGTGGCTAACATGTGTCTTTGAGCTTCAAAATCAGAGAGGGGTGACCCTCTCACCCCTTGTTCTCTTTACCAGCTTTGTTGGCCTTACAAAAGAGCCCCTATTTGCATGTTTCAAAGCCATGCTCCAGGCCATTTTTGATGAGTTTTTGTGACCTGCATGAACTCTGTCCAGAGCCCTTTTTTCCATATTAAGTGTCTATTATGCATGTGTAGAGTAATCTTCTTCAAGGCCTTTCAAAGGGGCTTTCACTTGCATGCTTCCTAGACTAATTTCAGGACCTTTTTGGTGGGTTTTAGGACCCTCATAACCTCTGTCCAGAGGTTGTTTTACCCATTTTGTCGTGTCTGTCATATATGTGTAGAACAACCCCTTGCATGGCCCTCCAAAGGAGCCTATCATTCTTGCATGTATTGACTGAGTTTCAGTGGGTTTTTGGGCATATTTTGGCATGGCATACTTCTATTTTTGGCTGGTTTGGTGAGCTCTCATATTCTTCATATAGTTGTAGTACAACTCATAGTTCACTTGCTTTCTTTGCATGCTTTGTTGACCCTGATTCTAGCACATTTTGACTATGCCTTGAACTGATTTTGTGCATATTTTGGACTACTCTAGCTCTGTTTTTGGGTCTCATGGTCGATTGATGCTTGTTTTGCATGCTTGTAGTTCAATATCCATGCCTAGCTTTGAGATTTGAGGTCTATTGCATGCATATACTGAGGTGTTTTCATGCTTTGGGGTCATTTTGCATCATATTTTAGAGCTTATGTGAATGTCATATCCTCATGTTTTCTTCTCTTTAAGTGTGCTTGAGAGTTGTGCATGAATGCCTTATTTTCGGACCATTGAATGAGCTCCATTTCTTTGCATTCCGAGCCATCATTTTAGGCCATTTCCCCACTGTTTCAGACCTACCTAGGGTCTGTTTGGGGTTGTTTTTGCCATTTGTGCATTGCTTTGTGTACCTCTAGTGTAACGCACTTCATTAGTTTCGGTATTCGGGCCATCTAGCTTGCATTGTGTGACATATTTTCATGATTCGGGACCATTGTGCATCATGTTTCAGAGCTAGAAATTGCATGCTTGTATGCCATATTTCATCCTTTGCCATGCTTAGTTAGAGTTGCATGTTGTGCCTTGGGATCGGTCCATTGCATTCATACATGTTTGCATGTATTTCGGTTGTCTCATTTTCATCACATGGCCACTGATGTGAGTGTGGCTGAGGTCCACTCATATTGGTGTAAGTCCATCTTGCATTGAGTATGCCATTTTAGTCCATAGCATTGCGTATGCTAGGTTGCATGTTAGTGCATTATGCATACCATGTTGTGTCACGTGCATTATGTATGTCATTTTAGTCCATAGCATTGCGTATGCTAGGTTGCATGTTAGTCGCATTGTGTATGCCATCTCATTGCATTGTGTTTGGGATAGGAGTTAGCCCAAACACGGGAAACGAGGGACGTTTCGTACCTGAAGTGACGAAACGTGCCTCAATTCCCGGTCGCCGACACTCCGGATTACCCATGATGGAGTCTAGGCCTTGTTATGCTTATATGTGCATTCATTTCACATCGAGTCGTGCAATTCGACTCCTCGGCCATCATGCATCGAGATGTGTGATTGGTGGCACGAGGATCGAGGTGTGCATACATATGTGAAAATACTTTGCCATGCCCCTTTCCTGCTCTCTGTTGCAGCAAACCAGAAATCAACAGCCTTCTAGAGCTTTGCACAGCATTTCGGGATTAATTGCAAACATAGGCAAATCGGGGGCATCGCGAGAAATTTTCCGACGAGGCGACTCGAGCATGCATGTATCTTTCATCATTCGGACCAGAGCTGGGGTGGTCCATAGACTTGCCCGCTAATTTATTTGCTTTCCTAGTTAATTTGTTAATTAATTAGGGTTTTGTAATATTTAATTATTTATTCGGACTGTAATTATTTATTCGGACTGTATTATTTATTCAGACCCTCCGAGAGAGGGCAATGTTGTAATAAATGTGCGTGTGTGTGATGTATGTCTTCCAACCCCACGTCTTTCTCCCTTTTATTTACCAGCTTATGATGGTTAGTTTTAGGGCATGTTTCGATTAGCATCTATATGTTCACATGTTTGCATTCATTCATCTGTATTGCATGCACCGGACTCGGCATATCATGCTAACTGCATTGTATTTCAATTCCAAGTTGAATACGTGTATCAGTTATTGCATTTTATATGCCATTTTTAGAATAGCCGAGCCTATCTTAGTTGCATTTTTGCATATGTTGCATTAGGCATTTCGACATAGTTAGGATTCATGCATGATTTCTAATTAGCTTCTTTCTTTGGCTTGGAGTACTCAGTAAGTATTTACACTTTAGCACCCTTGCATGCGTGTGAGTGACTGCCATAATAGCATGCTTACCATGAGGCTATGTGCTTATGTGATATAACTGTCTGAATGCCTGTGGGTGAAGGTTGGATTATCTGAATTGGATTAATGCATTGACTATGAGTTTTAAGCCCACTTGAGAGTGGCAAATCATCGTGTTTTCTAAAGCCCACCTGAGGGTGGCAAATCCACATTTTAGCGTACTTGCGAGTAGCAAACCGTTTTTCAAAACAAACATGAGATGTTTCGCTCCAATTCGGGCGATCCAGTCTATACTTGTATGCTGTGCGCATCACATAGTAAATCTAGGCTAATAACCGGAATAAGAACGCATAATGTTTTCAAAACTAGATATCATGGTTAGTAGAGGCCGATTTTCGATCGGCCGAGCGGAGGTGCTCACGAAGTAACCTTCCCCACTCGTACCCAAGTTCCCGAGCCGAGGCAACTTTGGTGATGACGGACACGTGGCCTTAGGCAACAAGTCAGGGTTTCCTAAATTCCCCAAAATAAAATATTTAGGTGGCGATTCTGTATCTGGCAAAGCAGTCCATGTTTGACACTTCTTTCTAAAAATCTGTTTTTCAAAAACGATTTGCCGGATTTGGACTCTTTGATGATTCATCGGTCTTGCATTGCGCTCTGCGAGATTAGATACAGGACCGTGACATTGAGTCCTGAACTGTAGTGAGCCCAATGAACAAAACGGGATTTCCCCCGGGACGTTCGGGGACGTCTACAGTTTCTGGCGACTCTGCTGGGGAGTTAGAGAACTAGACTCGAACTCATGATATCTAGTTTTGACTACACTCATGCGTTTCTTTGCGTTGCATTTGCATTGGTGCGCCTAGGACACCGTGTTTGCCGTATGCTATTCCTGAACGGTTTGTCGGAGGCTCGCTTCGAGAAGCGTGCCATAAGGCTGACCAGTTGCGGGCTCTACCACGATGGGAACACAAACCCCGGTTTTACCGGGGCACCCTTTTTGAACATTTGACCTAGTGCATGTCAGAATCCATAGTGACCATTCCAAACTAGGACAGGTTGCTTACCCGATTATAGGTTGTTTGAAACCGCTGCGTGCATAGTGAAACCCTAGCTCCTGACAAAATAGGACAGGGGAAACCCTACCCCAACATAGGGGTGTTTTGGCTCTCACTTGTTTGCTATGTGCTTTTAGAGTGCGTCTCTACAGGAATGCATGTATCAGTTTACAAGTTTGGGTATCAGGCTTGTAGACACCAGTTCAGTATTTTGGGAATCATTTATCTGCGGGTATTAGATTCAGATTTGGGGCAGTGATTTGGGAATAATGATCAGTACTTGAGAACAGTGTATTTCAGCTTATCAACTGTGTGTTGTGTGTTTATTTTAAGCCGTTATGCTGTCCGTTTGTCCAGTTGTTTATTTCCTTATTATTGTTTTATTTATCTTTTTGCTAGGTAATTTAGCACAATTGCTTCAGACCAAGCACATATTCCCCAAGCACTCTGGACTAGAGGTCGTCGACTCAATCGATCTGAGGATCTGGTCGACGAACAACCAGTGTATTATTCCTTACCCCGGTTATCAGATGGAGGTCGAGAAAACGCAGTGTATCCGAGCAGAGATTGCCAGAACAGTGGACTTTGAACAGTTAGGTTGAGTTTCCTGAGGTTACTCCAGAGATAGACCTACCGGTAGTTCAGATAGATCAGGGCAGTATGGCAGGAACGACAGGAGTTGAGGAAATGATGCGTCAGATGTAGGAGACCATGAGAGCCATGCAGCAGGACGCTGTTCGTCGAGATGAGTTTGCCAAACAACAGGCCGAGATCATGGCCCAGCAGGCAGAGTTAATTGCCAGGCTGCAACAACAAACCGGGGCATCTACTTCATATCAAGCCCCTCCCCCACCAGGAATTCCAGCGCCTGGGGAGGCACCAAATGTCCAGAGAGATACGGATATTCCGACAGGGGCCGGCTCCGCCCCCGATTCTACCGCAACTATCTAAGGCACCTACACTTGTCAATCAACCGGACTCTCCCTTTGAGTTCGAGGTGGACCATACAGCGTTAAAGTTGAACAAGCTTGAGAAGTTGTTCAAGAAATCCCAAGGGGTAAAGTCCATCACAGACATTAAGGATGGGTACACTGACGTGGCTGTGACGTTGCCAGATAGGTTCAAAATGCCACAAATCGACTGCTTTGACGGATCTGGGGATCCCATGGTGCATCTCCGGTTGTTCTCAGATATACTACGGCTGATGGGCCTCACCAGACCGCAGAAGCTTTCATTATTCGGCCGGACCCTGTCGGGTGTGGCCGCTATCTAGTACGCAAAATTAGAAGATGATGTTAAGCGGAACTGGGATGAGATGGCCGAGGCTTTCATTGCATAGTACTCGTATAACACTCAAATCGAGATTATAACCCGTGATCTTGAGACAACAAGGCAGGAGCCTAAGGAGAGCTTTTCGGATTTTGTAGCCCGGTGGAGGGCCAAGGCCTCAATGATGACCCTAAGGCCCACTGATAAAGATCAAATTCGGATGATTGTGCGCAATCTCCAACCCAAACTAATGTAGAAAATGATCGTGCTCCCCTTCCCTACCTTTTCAGATTTGCACGAGATGGGGGTACAAATTGAGGATGCTATGAAACAAGGTCTGATTGACCAAGATAGAGAGCAACCCAAAAGAACCTTCAACCGCAACAACAATACAGGCACCAGCAATGCCGCAAATGCTAGAGCTTCAGAAGTAAGCATGGTCACCACCATTCCCCCTCCAAGACCCATGGTAGCTACACCTTTCTCCGGCGCGTCCGGAAGCAACACACAAACCACCAAATACCAACCTCGAGGCCAGAGAACCTTCACCCCATTATATATGCCCCTGTCCAAGGCTCTGGGGGTATTAATCAGGAAAGGGCACTTAAAGCCCCTGGAGCCGAGGCCATTGCCAAATCCACTCCCTCCCTCTCATAACCCAGCAAAATACTGCGCATATCACCAACAACATGGTCACGACACTGACCAATGTTTTAGATTGCGTCGTGAGATTCAAGATCTTGTTGACAAGCAGGTGATTATGCCTCCAGAAAAACCCAATGTCACAACAAACCCCTTCCCACCGCACAACCAAGCTCCACCCCCCAAACGTATCAACTTTATCTAGACTGGGGTCGTGTCTTATGATCCTAGTATATATATCACCCCCGTCCCACCTACCCAAGCTAGAGGTGCTCCTTTCTGACTGCACTGACTTGTGCATGTTGGGCATCTCCAGAACCCAACCCGAACCAATGGTGGTGACTGTCGAAGACAGAATAGGGGAGATTTCAGGGGAGAATAGGATTGTTGAGTCAGAATCTGAGGAATTTGAGAGTTTTGCTGAGGAGGTATACAGTCTGAGGGACTACATTCTATCAGTAGGCCAGATTGGGCCAAATGTGGAATTGCCGACAGGGGCAAAGCTTTGTGTGATACAGGGGGATGAATCTGATCAGAGGATAGATGACTTGGCAGCTGTGGAAGGGGACTTTGTTAACCTCCAATTTTTCAACGAACAAGATCCAGGAGACACGGCAGTCAACTGGTTTGATTTTGAGGAGTCAGCAGAGGTCACCGGGTGGCTTGATGACCTACCAGATGTTGTCGACGAAACTCAGTTGGAACGGGGCCCGGCAGGGGCAAGAACATCAGTTGTGGTCGGAAGGGCCGGAAATCAGAATGCATCGCCGGAGAGCGCAGGTGCTAAGAATTTCGCTCAGGACTTGGGCATTGTGAATGCAGGAAGTGTTGAACAGCCAGCTGTACTGACGCAGTTAGAACAAGAAAGGTCTGGGGATTCTGAGAGAACCGGGAAAGCTAAGGCCCCTGAGGGGACTGAAGGTGCTGTATGCATGAGGACAGAGAATGTTACGAGCATGTGGACAGAAAATACTGCGAGTACAATTGTCCCAGAGCCGGACAGGTGTCTGTTGGCTGCTGGCGGAATGTGGTGGGAAGACGATGATCTATGTCTTGCCCACAACGGATGAGGATTGGGGGAGCAACCAGCCAGACGATACCTGGTACATCGGCGAAGTCGATCATATGACTAGAAGCGGGCGGTATTTCAAGCCCCCACATCTAGATTAGCTAGAGGCGTCTGGGAAAGATAAGGAGGCGGAGAAACAAAAAGAGAAGCAACTCGAAGAAGAGGCTGTACTGAAGCAGTTGAAAAAGATACAGGCAGACATCTCCATCTGGGGACTGCTTATGGCATCGCGAGTGCATCGACAAGCTATCTTATCGGCCATGGACAAGGCCAAGCTCTCAATAAACACCACGCCTGAACAGCTGGTGGGCTTAGTTTTTCCGGGAGGGGCTACCCCGATGTTGACTTTCTCCGACAAAGAATTGCCACCTGAGGGTGCGAACCATAACAAGCCACTCTACATCTTTGTGGAGTGCAGAAACAAATGGATACCCGTGGTGCTTGTCGACACAGGGTCCGCCATCAATATGTGCCCGGCAAGGACTGCATATGCAATTGGTTTAAAGACCGCGGACTTTGCGCCGACAGCCCAGGTGATTCGGGCATATGATAACGCAAGCAGAGAAGTAATGGGGACAGTGAAAATTCAGACCAAGGTTGGGCCGGGACAACATGAGGTAGACTTTCACCTTTTAGAAGTTCCTACGACCTTTAATCTACTTTTGGGGCGGCCGTGGTTGCACCAAGTAAAAGCAGTTTCATCCACCTTGCATCAGATGGTGAAATACCCCCCATGGGAAGGGAGTAGTCATCGTTTTTGGAAATTCATCGATCCATCCACCGCCAGAAGTATCTACGCCAGTTTTGGAAATTGAGCACGGTATGGAGGATGTGTTCATGTCGAGTTTTACCCTGGCTGAGGCCCGGGTCATGCAGAACATCTTAGCTGTTAATGAGGGGGTGTATGTTAGCGCACAATCAGTATACCTTATGAACAAGCTTCAACACATCCCCGGGATGGGATTGGGAAAGAGCGGCCGGAAGGGCGTTGCAGCGTTGGCTGAAGTGCCACACAACCCACACACCTTTGGCTTGGATTATATGCCCACAAAAGAGGATTGGATAAGGAAAGGTAAGGAAATGGCTGGGAGAGCTTGAGCGAAGCAGGCAGGAAAGCCTTTTGAGCTAATGCATCGACCCATCCAAGGTACCCTAAAACGGACGCTTTGTCCGGGAGGGGGGAGGACTTTCCATTTTGTGGCTTCCCAGAGCCGTAGATAAACGAAGAGAAGCGCCGTGTGCCAGGGTTTGAGATTTTCTTTGACCTACAGTTATCCGGGGATGACGTTGCCGAAGAGCAAACGGACCCATTAGTTGAGGCTGAGCAGAGCAAGAAAGTGGAGTCTGAGGACGCCGAAAGTAAAATGGGGGTAGCGCTGGCGTGTCTACTTTCAAATCCTCCGATCGAACAGAAGTGCTTGGGGGATAACTTCTCGATATGCGTGATCGGGAATGAAACGGCTGCGGGCCTACCAACAAACATTTTGGATGCATCCATCGCACCCTCTCTCACCTGGCAGTACGATGAGGGATTTTTTGTCAAGCAACACCGGGTCAGGTAGTGAGCCGGAATCTGATTCCTTCGAATATGTTGAGTCGGAATCAGGTTCCAGCTCGATTGAGTCTAAGTCCGGTATTCCAGGGGGTGATAACCCGGATACCACAGTCCTGTCCAGGTCGTCTTTTTCTTTCTCTTTTGAGTCTGTTGTAACCGAAGAACCGGACGATTTGGATGTGCTTAATGAGAATGATGTAGCTGTGGTTTCTGAGTACTTTTTTGTGCCTTTGATTTATTGCATTAACTCAGACTTTCAAAATTTTGATGAAAACGACGAGGAAGAAATTCCTCTGGTTTTGCAACGCTTAATTGAACAAGAGCAGGAAAGATTTGTCAAACCCTTAATGGATGAAATCACTACTGTGAATATTGGTACTGAGGAGGACCCGCGGCTGATCCAGATTGGGTCCCCGTTGTCTTCGGAGGAACGCGAGCGCTTAGTCGCTTTATTAAAAGATTTCAAAGATATTTTCGCGTGGTCCTACGAAGACATGCCTGGAATCGATCCTGAGATTGTACAGCATCGGATCCCTCTTGACCCCGAGGCCCGACCTGTTAAACAAAAACTTAGAAGGATCTGCCCCGGATTAGGCTCTCAAGATCAAGGAAGAGGTCACCAAGCAAATTGACGCAGATTTCCTGTTGGTATCCGAATACCCCAACTTGGTTGGCCAACATTGTTCCAGTGCCGAAGAAGGATGGCAGGATCCGGGTATGCGTGGATTTCAAGGACTTGAATAGAGCTAGTTCGAAGGACGACTTCCCCTTGCCACATATCGATGAGTTAGTGGACTTCACAGCGGGGCATGCTTTGCTTTCGTTCATGGATGGCTTTTCGGGCTATAATCAGATAGTGATGGCACCTGAAGACCGGGAGAAGACTGCTTTCACCACCCCGTGGGGGACTTATTGTTACAAGGTGATGCCATTTGGGTTGAAGAATGCTAGAGCTACATATCAACAGGCCGTGACTACAATATTGCACGACATGATCCACAAAGAGGTTGAGGTGTACGTCGACGACATGATTGTCAAGTCTAAAGAAAAAGAGGGCCACTATACCGCCTTGCAAAAATTCTTCCAAAGGATTAGAGAATTTCGATTACGGCTGAATCCTCAGAAGTGTACGTTCGGTGTTACAACCGGGAAAATGTTGGGGTTTCTGATTACACAGAAAGGTATCGAAGTCGACCCTTCCAAAATCAAGGCCATCTTAGAAATGCCACCACCAAGGACTGAAAAGGAGGTGCGAGGCTTTCTGGGTAAAATGCAATTCATAAGACGGTTTATCTCAAAATTAACTTTGACTTGTGAACCACTTTTTGGCCTCCTGAAGAAAGGAAAGAAATTTCAATGGGACGGCCGATGCCAAGCTGCTTTTGAACAGATCAAGGAATACTTACAGAACCCGCCCGTGTTGTCACCTCCAGAGCCGGGGAGACCGTTGATTTTGTATCTTTCAGTAACTGAGACTACAATGAATTGCATGCTCGCACAAGAATCAGAGGACAAAGTGGAGAGAGCCATCTACTACCTAAGCAAGAAGACGCTGGAGTATGAGACTCGCTACACACCGTTGAAAAAGGCTTGCTTAGCCTTGGTATGGGCTACCAGGAAGCTACGGCACTACGTGTTAGCTCACTCTGTAATGTTGGTTTCAAGATTAGATCCCATCAAATATCTATTCGAGAAACCGGCGCTTACGGGTAGGCTAGCTCGTTGGTTGCTGTTGCTTTCCGAATTTGATCTGAAATATGTGACGCGCAAGTCAGTCAAGGGAAGAGTGGTAGCGGAGTTCCTAACCGATCATCCAGTAGAAGGAGGTGAAGCAGTTGAGTACTTATTCCCAGATGAGGCCATTCTTCATATCGACGATGAATTTTGGACGATGTACTTTGATGGAGCGTTAAACCAATACGGGTATGGGATAAGAGTGTTGCTGATAGCACCCAACAACTCCCGTATCCCTCTAGCATTCAAACTCCGGTTCAAAGTCTCGAACAACGAAGCAGAATATGAGGCATGCATTGCAGGTCTAGAAGCAGCCTTGGAATTAGGGGCAAAACGCTTGGACGTCATCGGGGACTCAAACCTTGTTGTATCTCAAGCGAAAGGAGATTGGAAAGTCAAAGAAGAAAAGATGATTATGTATCACCAGACCTTGGACTTGTTAATTCCTCGGTTTGAGAAATTAAACTTTGCTCATCTGTTAAGAGAGAACAACAGGTTCACAGATTCACTAGCAACTCTATCTTCCATGATAGACATCCCGTTTGGAGTCCGGATGCGTCCAGTCATTATCGACCAGAAATTTGTGCCGACTTACGAGTCGATTACTGCTATAGATGAGGTTCAAGACGAGAACCCCTGGTATTACGATATTTAGAATTTCTTGGAGAAGGAAACATATCCACCAGGGGTAAATGCCAAGGACAAAAGGGCAATAAGAAAAATGGCCGTTCAGTTCATCATCTGCGGAGGTAAATTGTATAAGAGAGGTCATCTGGGAATGCATAAGCTGTGTGTTGAAGCTAAAGAATCAAAACGCCTGATGGAGGCCATCCATGGAGGAGAATGCGGTGCGCATATAAACGGGGTAATGCTAGCGCGGAAGATCCTCAGACAAGGTTATTATTGGTCCACCATGGAGGAGGATTGTATCGGCTTTGTTCGGCGATGCCACAAGTGTCAGATCCATGCAAACCGCATGAATATTCCGCCGTCAAAGCTGTACAATATGACTTTGCCATGGCCATTTTCAGTTTGGGGAATTGATGTGATCGGGGCTGTCACTCCTGTGGAGATGTGGTTTGGAAATACTCTTCAGATCCTGGGAGACGCTAGTGATCCTCAGCTAGTCACCTGAAAAGATACAAACACTCCGGTCGGGGGTGCCGGAATTAGCACTCCAACGGATAAGTCAGTTCAGACACTCAAGACAGCTTCCCTACTCAGTTAAGTGAAGTGATTCTTACATACCTTTCTATACCCGTTGTTCCTGTATTTATACCCGTTCCTTTTGATCCCCGGGGCCAGGGCCTACTTTTTAATCATTGTCCTTTCTTTTATTCGGCCCTAAGGACTTACACTCATTCGGCACATATATTATATTCGGCTTCCCACCCTCGTAGGATACAGCCGATTAATATCAGTCTTCCAATGGTACGCACCTTCTAATTTTTCCAACTATTCAGCCCCCACAATTGCCCCCCGAACTCCCCATTGACGGTAGTTAATCGGCGTGTTTGGTCTTGAATTGGAAAAGTTAAAATAGGTCAGGCGGCTTTGCGTACCCCAATATAGATGTCAGGATGTGCACATCTTTTCGCTCATCATTACGCTTTCCCGCCTCAATCGTGCGTCTCGCATTTATTGCGATTTGAAATTTCAGTCCTTTCGAATGCATAGTTCGTCGAGTATTCGAGACTCTTGGACCGCCAGTGGATATCCCTTCTCTGACTCGCATTTTCTGTAACTCTTCTCCGTCTACCTTTGTCTCCCTTGCTCCTTGTAAGTCTTCTTCACTTTTCTTTGCAATCCTACTTTCTGTTTGTTGTTTTCATTTTGGCGAACCTTTTATTCCCCATGAAAATAGCCAAACACTTGAAAGACTTCCTTTCTGAGGGTCGTGTCTCCGGATTCCGGAGACACTTTTCCATCCCCGACGATGTTCATCTTTCTCTAGTGATGGACAACACTCTGGATATGGAGAGAGAGGATCGAAATTCAATCGTCTTTCCTCTCCTATCCATTGCAGAGGGCGGGGTCCGTTTTCCCCTACATTCATTCCTTAGGGCCGTCCTCCGCTATTGGGGTCTGATTCCTTCTCAGTCTAACGTAAACTTTTTTCGAATCGCAATGGGGATCGTAGAGTTGAACCGGCGCCTCGGGATCGATCTTGGGATTCTGGCCATTCGACACTGCTATGCTTTAGCCAAATCTTCCGGTCGGCTTGGGCGGTACTTTCTTAGGGCCAAGGATACCGACCATCATTTGGTAACCATGCTTACCAATTCTGGTAAGTGTGTGGATAACGTAATGGTCAATATCCGAGGGAACTGGGAATTTGGCGAAGGCGAGGGTCGCCTAGACCCTATTGCCAGACGGAGGGGTGAACCAGGTTGCCGTGTGTCTCCTAGTGTTCACTGAACTTTTCTTTTACTCGGCCTTCCCTCCGTGTCTAACCCTTTGTCTTTCTAGGCAGTAATTTGAAAAAGATTCTGGTTTCTACTGACGACGCGGTCCTTGCGCAGATTGCGACTGCACTCGGATACTTCGGCCATCCAAACTTACAGAAGTAAGGGAGAGCGGCCCACATACTTCTTCGATACGAGCCTACTTACACTACTTTTTCGGCCGCTGACAACATTCCAATTCCATCCGGCGATCAACAGCTTGCGGCTCTTATCTTCCCTAGCTTCAAGAGCCTTAGGCAAGTTGGTCTCGAAGCTTCTGATTCAGGGCAAGACGTCGAGCCGGTGGTAGAGGTAGTCGTCGAACCAGACAGAGAGTTCGCTGAGGAGGTCGACGAGTTTGACGAGGCCCTAAACTCGGCGTTTGAGGCAGCCAGACGTAGTCAGCCTACCTCGCCGTCTACTTCGGGTCGGGCGGAGTTTTCTTCTGGAGATATTTTTGGAAGTTTGGGGGACCTACCCAGCGATTTTTTTGAACATATGGCTGGGGAAAGCCTCACGTAGATGGCTCGAAAGAATAATGTCGAGCGTATGGCCGCCCGGAAAAAGGCCGAGGCCGCCCGTTCTGGACTTGCCTTGGTTGAATCTTTCGAACCCGTTATTGAAGAGCCGGCTAAGATTGTTGCGGCTGAAACGGTGAAAGAGGTTGAACAACCGGTCATTGACGAACGGCTGATTTCGGAAGAGCGGGGCAAGAAGCGTAGCGCCGAAGGAGAGGCCGGTTCAGAAGATAGTCTTGCCGACAAAAGGCCTCGCTTAGAAGAATCGGACGTGGTTGTTTCTTTTATTGTTCAGCCAAAGATTAGAGACACGCCGATTCCTTCTGACGCATCCATCATTACCGACCTAGCGGTAGCCTTGAGCCTGGCGGCGTCAATCTCCCTACTAGCTAATAAGGCATCTTTTCATGCCGTGCCGGATTTGGTGGCCATAGCCCTATCTGTGCAGTCGGCCCTTTTGGTAGGTGAACTTTGACTTGTTTTGATTTTGGTTGCCTATGGCATCTAACGATCCCAACTCGTTTTGCAGACGGTCGGCAGGATCGCCGACTTGGGCTGCCGCCTACACGATGCCCTTGAGAGGATTGACCGTTTGCAGTCAGAAGTGGTCGATCAAAAGAGCAGGGCCGAGTTTGAGATGATGAGAGCCGCTATGGGGACTGCGCGAGCCGAAGCAAAAGCCGAAGTGGAAAGGGCTCGGGCTGCCGATCAGCTCCGTTCTGATGCCGAAGATAGGGCGAGCACGAGCAAAGAATCGCTTAGGCTAGCCGAGGAGGCGCTTAACAAGATGGAGACTGAGTTAGCAGATTTGAAGGCGGCCAAGGAAAAGGCAGAATCTGAGGCTTCTGCCGCGTTCGAAGCAGGAAAATGCGCCGCCTTCAAAGAATACATAGATGAAGTCCCCAAGTATGAGAATCAGGGGTTCAAACACGGGTGGCTCAAGGCCCTTGATGCAGCTGGGGTTACATTGGCCTTGCCAATTCCTTATGAGCAGGTGGACGTTGAGCCACTTGAGTCTAACCCCGAGGATTGATCTGGGAGTCATTCGGATTTTATGAAATGCTTTCCCTTTTAATGTATGTTTTTGTTTTTAGGACTTTTGTTGGTTCCGAGTAGTTTTCATGTATAAATTGGCTACTGTCTGTGCTCAATTTATTAATGAAAAATATCTTGTTTTATCTTGTTGTTTCACTACTAATGTGCAGTTTGTGATGTTATGTTGGTGTACAATTTTTGCCTTTCACTACTTTAGATAGAATGATTACTCTGTTGAGCTTTCTATGATTGAATATGTTGGTAATCTTAACATTCGTATGCCGAATAGTTCGTATGCCGAATAGATAGATTAATCTGCCCTTGCCCCAGGCGGTGCATGATTATTCGGGCGCCGGATGAAGACGAACTCAGGAGTTTTGAAGTTGATTCATCGATTCATGGGCCGGCTGGGGCACTTAATCTGAATAGATTGATTAATCTGCCCTTGCCCCAGGCGGTACATGATTATGCAGGCGCCGGATTCATGGGCCAACTGGGGCACTCAATCCGAATAGATTAATTAAGCTGTCGTCGCCCCAGGCGGTGCATGATTATGCAGGCGCCAGATTCATGGGCCGGCTGGGGC
>JAXFYN010000856.1:0-44379 GCA_036172215.1 Camellia granthamiana | reverse complement strand
AAAGGTTTGGGTTGTGTGTTAATGTAGAACGGAAAGATTATCGCTTACGCCTCCCGACAGTTGAGATTGCACGAGAAAAACTACCCGACACATGACTTAGAATTGGCCGCAGTTGTTTTTGCTTTGAAAATCTGGCGGCATTATTTGTATGGGGCAAAGTGTGAAGTCTACACAGATCACAAGAGCCTGAAATACTTCTTTACACAGAGAGAGCTGAATATGCGACAGAGGAGATGGCTTGAGCTGATAAAAGACAATGATCTTGAGATTCAATACTACCCCTGGAAAGCTAATACAGTTGCTGATGCCTTGAGCAAAAAATCAACAGGAAGTGTGGCTTGGTTGCTTACTGAACAGAAGGAGATTCTGCAAGATTTTGAGAAATCTGAAATTGAAGTAGTGATGTGTGAACAGGGCGGATTGATAGCCGTTATTACAGTCGAACCAGCAATCTTTGATGAAATCAAACAGAAACAGAAAGAGGATGAATTCCTCAAGAAAGTAATCGATGAATTTGAGACAAGTCCGAAAGCAGAGTTTGGCATTGAAAATGACGTGTTGAAATTTTGGAACAGAATGTGTGTTCCAGACATTCTGGAACTAAAGAAAAGGGTTTTAGATGAAGCCCACAGATCCATATTTGCTATGCATCCGGGTAACAATAAAATGTATCGGGATTTAAAAAAAACCTATTGGTAGCCTAAAATGAAGAAAGAGATTGCAGAATATGTGTCCAAGTGCCTTCAGTGTCAGCAAGTTAAGGCTGAACACTAGAAACCAAGCGGTCTACTTCAACCCTTCCCTATTCCTGAATGGAAGTGGGAGCATGTGACTATGGATTTCATTGTTGGTCTACCTTGGACTTCTCGAGGCATGGATTCTATTTGGGTTGTAGTTGATAGACTGACTAAATCTGCACATTTTCTGCCTGTCAAAACTACATTTAATGCTTATAGATTGGCCACTATTTATGTTGATGAAATTGTTCGTTTACATGGAGTTCCAGTATCTATTGTGTCGGATAGAGATCCAAAATTTGTATCTAGATTGTGGAAAAGTTTGCAGGAAGCCATGGGAACAAAACTAAGGTTCAGTACTGCATTCCACCCCCAAACAGATGGGCAATCAGAACGAACAATACAAACTTTGGAAGATATGCTTCGAATGTGTGCTTTGGATTTTCAGGGAAGTTGGGAAGACTATTTGCCACTTGCAGAATTCGCTTATAATAACAGCTTCCACTCCAGTATCGGTATGGCACCATACGAGGCTTTGTATGGTAGAAGGTGTAGATCACCTATTTGTTGGACAGAGGTCGGGGATAGAGCTTTACTTGGGCCTAAAATTGTGCAAGATACTTCTGAGGAAATCAAAATTATTCGGCGAAGGCTCAAAACAGCTCAAGACCGACAAAAGAACTATACAGACGTTCGAAGAAGACCTCTTGAGTATGAGGTTGGTGACCATGTGTTCATCCGTGTTTCTCCGATGAAAGGCCAAGTCAAGTTTGGAAAGAAGGGCAAGTTGTCGCCTCGCTACATTGGGACCGTTTCAGATTTTGGAAAGGCTTAGTCCAGTTGCTTATAGAGTTGCTTTGCTACCGGGATTCGAACAAATCCATAATGTGTTTCATGTGTCGATGTTGAGGGGTTACCTCCGAGACCCATTTCATGTGATTGATTATCACCGGGTAGCTATTGATGAAAATATAGAATACGCCGAATGGCCGGAACAAATTGTTGACCAACAAGAAAAACAATTGAGAAGCAAGTCCATCCCAATGATGAAAGTGGAATGGAAGGAACACAATGGAACGGATGCTACAAGGGAAAAAGAGGAGGAAATACGACTACGTTATCCACATTTGTTTCCCAACGAAGGTAAATTAAGTTTGGAGGACCAAACTTCCTAAATGGGGGAAGACTGTAATACCCTTGTCCTGTAGTGTGCTAATTGGTCCTTAATACGAGTATGCTTATGTGTTTAATATGATTTTGTGTGCCATTATGTGAAAATATGTGGTTTTGAATTTCTATCTGTTCACCGTAGGAATATCTGTTTGATTATCTGCTTTGGGAATTAAATTGAAGGCCTTAGCGGCCACCGAAACCAAAATTGATTTTGCCATTTTGATTGGCATAATTTTTAGAGCCTACGGTGAAATTTAATTGAAAAATTGATTCGGGCCAGATTAAGTTGATTAAATTGTTGAATTAGTACCCAATTATTTATTATTACTCAATTGTTGTTAGTGGGGTTGGTTGTATCAAGGCACTACCCCTTCTATTCTCTCCCCATAACTTCATTTGGCTGATTTGAACTCAAAAATAGAGAGAGGGCTGGCCATAGAGAGAGAAAGGGAGAAAATTGTGTGATTTTAGCTCAAGTGTGGGGAATTTGAAGATTTGAACCCAAGATTTTGTTATAGCTTGGAAGATTGAACTCTTAGGTAAGTAAACTCATGGATTTTTGTTTGTAATTTGTAAATTCAAGATCAATTGGTGAGCTAAATCATGAGTTGTGTTGATTTTGATGAGTTATGGTCATGTATGCATAGAATTGCTATCAATTGCTATAAGTTGCATAATCTAGCATGTAATTTGTGAATTATGAAGTTTGGAAGTGTAATCCCACATACAAGCATGTTTTTGTTGAGTTTCATGGGAATGAGCACTAATTGCATCACTAGAAGTGAAAATGAAAGTCAAAATGGGCATGCATGTTGTGTATTAAAAATGGAAACCTTGAATGCATGAGTTGAGATAATTTGGGACATGCATGTAGATAATTCAAGAAATTGAGCTTCCTAGTGTTGTAATTTGGTATTGGTATCATGTTAGTATGTGTATAGGTGTCATTTGAGCCATTGCATACAAGAAATGTTGTTTGAAAGTCGAATTGGAGCTCAAGAACACAATCTGGAAAACCCAGAATTTTGATGTCCGCTCGAGCAGAGGGGAATAGCCGCTCGAGCAGGGATTTCGAGCTCCCAGTATTTTCTTGCAGACATGGTGTCCGCTCGAGTGGGGGAAGTTCACGCTCGAGCGTGGATCTTGTAGGATGAACTTCCGCTCGAGCGTCCGAGTTCACGCTCGAGCGTAAAAGTGATGCATCCAGTACTTTTTGCAGACATAGTGTCCACTCGAGCGGCGAAGTTCACGCTCGAGCGAGGAGCCATGTTGAGAGGCCTTCCGCTCGAGCGCCAGAGTGGACGATCGAGCGTAAATTCGACCTAACCAGTACTTTTGCAGGCCTCAAGGGTCCGCTTGAGAGGGTAAGTCCACGCTCGAGCGGGGACCCTGTTTTCTGAAATTTTGTATGCTCGTTTTGTGTTTCATTTTCCATTCTCTTTCACTTGCAAGCACTCTTAGGCATGCATTGAGCATTTTAATTGAGTCAAAGAGATAAGAATGAAGCCTAAAGAGGAATATGTGAATTAAAGAACGGATTGAATTATTTGTGACCCATATGTGTTATGTGATATGTAGGGTCAAGCTCTAGGGCAACTCCACAGGCCGATCACTGTGAGTAATATCTGACATATGTTATTGTCCAATTGCCACCTCTATGTAAATTTTGTGAAGTTCATTAATTTGAATGGTGGACATAGTTTGATCTGAAAGTCCGATATAAGGGCCTAAGAGCCAGTCTGATGTAAAGGCCTAAGAGCCAGTCTGATATAGAGGCCTAAGAGCCAGTCTGATATATAGGCCTAAGAGCCAGTCTGATATGAAGGTTTGAAAAGGCCAAGGGCCAGTTGACATGGATGAATTGGGCCCATGGCCGTCTGTTGTATAATGTTTCAATGCATTTCCCTTACTTGATATTATTCACTAGGCTTTCGCTCACGCTCATTCATGTGTTTGCAAGTGAGCCAAGAGAAGTCCAGACCTAGCCCCAGTAAAGCCTAAGTGGATCAACATAGGTTTTGGAAAGTCAGCCCTCGTGTCTCACACCCGAGACCCATCTTCACCCTTTTGTTATGTATTTATATTTTGTCATGTTGGCGAAGTGTTGTATATGTCTATATATAGTTCCATGGGTTGACTTAGTTTTGGATGATCCTGTCTGAACAGAATTTTATAGCACTGTATTTCAGTTGGTGAGTTATTAATATATATATGTATGGTTTGTTTTGATGTGCCATGTATGCACAGCTCTATGGACAAAGTTTTGAATTGCTTATGTTTGGTCCCCATTAACTCTGTTAAAATACGTTTGGTTTGGTTTGAGGTCGTAGGTAATCTCAATTGATTATTGGCCGGTTATGTCCTTAACCCATGGGGGCGGGTTTGGGTCATGACATTAAACTTCATTCTGGTGATGTAAGGCCATAACTTGGAAAAGTGGCTCAAGTGCATGTAGGGATCTGACTTTCCCTCGTAGATTGTGAACTTAGGCTAGTTGAAGCCCAAGGGTAGTGGTGCGTTCTCTTTAGGCTGGTTGAAGCCCATGGGCAGTGGTGCGTTCTCTATTGCCAGAACAAACAGCGAGCTCTGCAACCTTGCCAATGCCTTATCGGCTGGTTCATAGGCAAGGGCGCAGTACTGGCATTCCAACCTCAACGCTTTTATGTGTTCTTGGTGCCAACTGTTGTAGAGCTGAGATCCTTTAAGGGTCATGGGCCTGGGCGTCTTCCCTCCTTTGTGCCTTGTCTTTTAGAACAGTTCGTAGATCCACCGATCTAGGTAGCTTGGTGTGCCGAAAAGTGGTTTGGTGAGCTTGTGAGGATCGGCAATTGCTCCCTTCCGTGCAAGACCTTTCAATTCTCATTCTCTTAAACCTAGAGTAATGAGTCCTGGAGGTCCTTCAGCGTGTATTGCCTATCCAGAGGTTCCTGCTCTCGGAATGTATAAGCATGGCTTGCCTATCTCGATCTCCTAAGCAACGAGAATGAGTTCTATCTTTGCAGATCTCCACCCCTACCACACCCTTGCCCTTCATCTGGTATTTCATGGCCTTCATGTCCCCCACCATTCTCTTAATTAATTCGTCTTGCTCCCTCATGCAGTCCTCCAGAACCTGGGCATCTATCCTCCTTCTTTGTCCATCTGGGCTTTGAGAATGTCGAGGACTTAGGCCCTGTTTCTCTCACGTGCCCCTATGAGGGTTCCATCGCTGAGGGTCAAAGTCTGCCAAGGGCGGAACAAAAGGCAAATCCTCGTGCCTCCTGTTCCCTTTTGGAGTTTGACCATCGATAGCAAACTGAGGCAAATCTTCATTATGCGCCATTGAAACCAGTTGAAGGAAAACTCAATCAAGAGGTAAGTTCTCTGTATTTTCTCACAGACGACGCCAATTGTAGGAGCACAAAATAATTTGTCTCGTATAATCCAGTTGATCAAGTCTTCACTTCTCCAAACGTCGTCGTCTTTATCACCTGAGAACACAAACGTGAGCTAGTCGGGGGGTGTATGCCGGAAACCCCTCCGATGCCTAAGTCAACAAGATAGACAATAGACAATAAGCTCTGCGTGTTCGTGAATAAGAATTGCAATACCTCAAAATAGGCGTTGCCATGAGCTTTTATAGATTCCACATGGCACAATCCTAATAGAACTCTAACTTTCTTTAGCAAAGTCCTTATAGGAATCACACTCTTGAGGATAATGCTTATCCTCAGAACACATCCCTCACTGCTAGCCAAGTGAGATGGCAACAACATCATATTCGGTTATAAATGTTCGACTGAGCTACCATGTTTCAGTTTACTGCTGATTGCACCGCGCGTCTGTCCTCCCCACAAGCTATGCCGAGCTAAGGGTAGCTTGGCCTCCTTCACTTGTTCGCATCGTCTGGTAGCTAGGCCCAAACCCTTTGGTCGGCCTAACATCCATTCTGCTCAAGACTGAGCTACTTGAGATCTTTCTTGGCCCACTGTCCAGTCGAACCATCACCGAGTGTGTTACTCAAACTCGGCCCAATTTGATCAAACAAATTACCCTCTCAATTTAGCTTTCATTATTAAAGGTTCCTTGATTAAGCATACAAATTAAGTGGTGACTCTATGTTGGTTAAAACAAGTTGACACAACATTCGTGTGGAAATCGGTCTAATAACTCAAAAAAGGCGCGATGTCCACTACACCCCGGAAGAATTATTCACCTCCTTTGATGATTAATCAACAAATTTTTTTTAACTATTTAATTTTGTAATTTTTTTATTAGATTATTGAGGTAGAGTATAATGCAAATGATTGATAGGCTAGTAAGTGCCATTCTAGTTGTGATATACTTGACCTATAGTGATATGCAATTTCTCTACCATCATCAATCATCTATATCTATTTTATTTAACGATATAAATTTTTATAATACTTTATTTCATTTTGAAATAAAAATTATTCATTAAATGTTATCTATTTAATTGATTTTGGTATATATATATATAATTATTTATTTTATTTCATTTTTTTTTCAGGAAAGACTATTTATGCACCTTATAACTTGATACTTAGTCATAACTATAAAATAAAATAAAATAAAATAAAAAGTCTTAACTAAATACTACACGAGGTATAACCAAATAGCTCTCATGAATTATAACTAAAATAATGTCATAACTAAAATAATGTCATAACAAAAAAATAAAATTACATAATTTCATACTTTTTTAGTCATAATAACTAAAAAAACATAAGCCATAACTAAATAACGCATGAAACATAACTGTGGGAGCTGAATAAATGACAAAGGCAGAAGGCACGCGCAATACAAGGCTGATAATAATCGGCTGTATCCGGCGAGAATAGGGGGGGCCGAATAAGTATGTAGCGTTGGAGCCGGATAATGTAAAGGACAATGATCAAAAAGTAGGCCCTGGCTCCGAGGATCGAGAGAAACAGGTATAAATACAAGAACAACATATTTAGTAGGTATGTAAGAATCACTTCACTGAACTTAGTAAACAAGCTATCTTGAGTGTCTCAACTAACTTGTTCGTCGGAGTGCTAATTCCGGCACCCCCGACCTGAGTGTTTGTATCTTTTCAGGTGGCTAGCTGAGGATCACTAGCGTCTCCCAGGATCTGAAGAGTATTTCCAAACCACTTCTCCACAATTGGCGCTGTCTGTGGCAATACTCAAATACATCCATGGCAGGCGTGACTGAAGATCCTCCGATAGCCACTGACGAGACCGCACAGGGAGATGACCTCACTCCAGCAAATATGCTCGGAAAAGAAACCATCGCTGCAAGACGCGCTTTGAACTTCGACTCACCAACGACTTCAGCGCAAGAGACAATGCAGGCGATCATGGAACAAGCAAAGCAGAATGAACAAAGGCTGGAGAACATGATCGCTGAAAACGAACGTCTCCGTCAAGATTTGGCCCTCGAAGTAGCAAAATCGAGAGAAGCCATGTGCCAAGATCCCAAACGACCTCCGAGGGCCGGTGGACAACGACCTCGAGCCCGACCAAAGGATACTGATAGCGACTCCAATTCATTACCCATGGAGCTCGACAAGAAGGGACGATCCGAAACTTCCAGCTCCTCCAAAAAGAGTCTACATACAAGGAACAAGCGCAGGAGGAGCAGTTCAGACGAAGAGGACCAACACGATCCTTTTGTCCGATGGATTGCAAGGGCGGCCCTGCCCAAGAAGTTCAAAGATCCGTCATTCACTCTTTACGATGGAAAATCAAACCCCACTGATCATATCCATCACTACAAGCAGGCCATGACATTGCATGCAGATAACGAAGCCCTCATGTGCCGAATATTCCCTAGCAGCCTGGGGCCATTAGCTGTCAAGTGGTATTACAAGCTGGAGCCGGCCTCGATCAAAAGTTTCCATCAATTATAGAAATCCTTCAGAGCCAGGTTCATCACCAACGAGGTACAGCCAAAACAGGCCGACTCTCTCTGGGCTATGCAGATTCAGTCAGGAGAAACGCTCAGAGCGTATTCGGCGCTATTGGGAGTGCTTCAGCCTCGTCGATGACGCTTGCAACGACTCCATGGCCATCACCGCCTTCAAAATGGGACTACATCCTGACCGTCCTCTTCGCAGTTCCCTGACCAGAAGACCCCCCAAAATAGTCTGGGCCTTGATGAAGAAAGTTGAAGAGTATTGCAAAGTGGAAGATGATGCCTTTGCGAATCAAAGCCGGCCAAATGTCCAACAAAACGGCCCCCCCTGAAACTACTCAACCAATAAGTTCCGTGCCACCTCCTAGCCCTGAGCCTCGGCAACGCACTAAACGAGACAAAAGGTGGGACACTCGCCGATCAAGCGATCAATGCTCCCACCGGACGAATGAACAATTGCAAGTCGATAGCAGGCATTCGAGGTGTGCCGACAAGAAGTACACAGAGTTGTCAGAACCAATCGCTGCAATAATGATGAAAGTCCAACACCTTCCATTCTTCAAATGGCCGTCAAAGATGGTGGGGCCGCCCGACACGCGACGAAGGGATAGGCAGTGCGAGTATCACAAAGATCACGGCCACAAAACGGAGAGTTGTTGCGCATTAAAAGATCACCTGGAAGAACTGGTGCAAGACGGCCGACTGCAGCAGTCCGTGAGAAAGGGAAACCCAACCAAAGCACTAGCCTTGAGGCAGGACTCACCTCCACTTGGCGTGATCCACATAATCTACAGCCTGCCTTCACCCCCAACCGTGCACACAGTTCAGTCGCATCCAATCCCACAAAAGCAACGTATCCCGACTGAACGGCTCATAGAAGCTCCGACAATTACTTTCAACGACTCCGATCTTAGCGGCACAACAGCTTCCCACATCGATCCGTTGGTCATTAAATTACGCATAAATCGGTTCACCATTGAACGCATCCTCATAGACCCGGGGAGTACTTTAGAGGTAATGTATTACCAAACTTTCATCAAACTCGGCCTCAACGAGTCAGATCTGTCTCCGCGCGCCTCACCCATTGTTTGGCTTTAATATGAAACCTAAGTACCCGTTAGGGAAGATCATACTACCTGTTCGAGTGGGCTCTAGAACGGTCGAAGCAGAATTCCTGGTCGTAAAGCTCCCTTCGCCATATAACGTCATCATGGGGCGAACCTGGATACATGCTATGAAGGCCGTTCCAAGCACTTATCATCAGCTTGTGCGCTTCCCGACAGCCCATGGCATTGAAGAGATCCGTGGCTCCCCCCAATCGGCACAAGCAGAGATTTTCTGAAAACCCTATCACTGACCCGACCTGTGGGCTTTGATACTTGTATATATATCACTTTTGCAATGCAAACCATTTTCCTTCGTCGCTCAATTCATTTCTCAAATCCCATTGTAACACTCGTCATGACAACGATTCAAAGCCCCCTTTGGTGCATGGCACCTAAGGGCCGATTAAGCCTCCGGATTCGGAGCGCCCTTCGTGGATTTCACGATTGGCCACATTAAGTCTCCGGATTCGGAGCCCCCTTTGGTTCATGACACCTCGGGGCCGATTAAGCCTCCGAATTCGGACACCCCTTTTGTGTATGACACCTTGGGGCCGATTAAGTCTCCGAATTCGGAGCCCCCCCTTTTGGTGCATGTCACCTAAGGGCTGATTAAGCCTTCGGATTCGAAGCCCCCTTTGGTGTATGACACCTCGGGGCTGATTAAGTCTCCGGATTCGGAGCGCCCTTTCTAGATATCACGATTGGCCACATTAAGTCTCCGGATTCGGAGCCCCCTTTTTGGTGCATGTCACCTAAGGGCCGATTCAGTCTCCGAATTCGGAGCCCCCCTTTGGTGTATGACACCTCAGGGCCGATTAAGCCTCCGGATTCGGAGCGCCCTTCGTGGATTTCACGATTGGCCACATTAAGTCTCCGAATTCGGAGCCCCTTTTGGTGCATTACACCTCGGGGCCGATTAAGCATCCGGATTCGGAGCCCCCTTTGGTGTATGACACCTCAGGGCTGATCAAGCCTCCGGATTCGGAGCCCCCTTTTTGGTGCATGTCACCTAAAGGCCGATTAAGTCTCCAGATTTGGAGCCCCCCTTGGTGCATGACACCTCGGGGCCGATTAAGCCTCCGAATTCGGAGCCCGCTTTGGTGTATGACACCTCGGGGCTGATTAAGCCTCCGGATTTGGAGCGCCCTTCGTGGATTTCATGATTGACCACATTAAGTCTCCGGATTCAGAGCCCCCTTTGGTGCATGACACCTCGGGGCCGATTTAGCCTCCAGATTCAGAGTACCCTTTGGTGCGAACAAAACAAAACTTGCCAATATCCAAAATAAGGTGCTTAACTAAGCATATAAGAAATTCAGCGCAGGACGCAAATAAGGTGCTTAACTAAGCATATAACAAATTCAGAATAAGACGCAAATGTTTGAAATAAAGCTTCTTATTCGATCAAACAGTTATTACAAAAACGCAACCCGCATTTGAGCATTACAATTTTTATTTGATCAGACAGTTGTTACATAGACGCAATCCGCGTTCGAACATTACAATATCTATCTTTAACCTCTAAGGCGCAAAGGGGAATTAATCATGTTTATACAGCGGAGGCCCCGAATCAGTGCACGTCATTTGATAAGTTTCCGCGGCTCAAAATGCCTTGATCCAACCGTGCCCGAATTAGCATATCGCTGGACCGCCCTCTGACACCATCGACAATGTCAAGGCCAAGATCCAAGACAAGGAAGGTTACGGGCAACGGTCGTTTTGTCTCCTTTCGGGGTGATCTGCTTCGACGACTTGGAGGCTGACGCGCCTCCCGTTTCTTCTTCAACGACGTATGTCCCACGCCGGAGAATTCTCCGCGGCGATCCATTGCAGCATCAAGCTCAGCCCAAGTCGAGTTTGGTTGATCAAAGAAGCTCTGTTTTACATCCACAATATTATACAACCCCACGCGACGAATGGTGTTATATTAATGAGGTCACTAGCTCAAAGAGTCCATTCCACTTATCTTTAAATGCGGGCGGTGACCTCGAGGCAATTTCATTAACGCCAAATCCCCAAAAGACGAGCGTCGATTGACATTCACCACAGCCTAGCTACCCAAACGGCTTTTGGAATTCAGCACAGCCACTCCACGTACTGGCTTCGGGCCTCTTGACATTAGTGGCCACATTCAAGAATAAACGGCCATCACAATCAATGTTTGTACATTCATTCAAACATCCATGTAATAAAACGAAACATGTATATGCCGAATATGAACTATGACCAAATATTTACAATAGAACGTTTCTTTTATTCAATCCAACAATAAATTACATGATTTTTATTGCATTTCATTCTTACAATGCATATTCTTATACGGCGTCACCCTCATCCTCGCTCTTCTCGACTTCAAAAGCGGAAAATGGAAAATGTTCACTGTGGTAGAGTGGCGATGCCACATCAATGCCCGACGCTCGAAGAGCTTCCGCGGCTTGAGATGCCTTGATCCAACCGTGTCTAAATCCACGATTCTCACATCGACAAACCTCTTCGGCAAGCTTCTCTTTGGTCTTTTCAATGCCAACTTTTCGGCCTTCATGAAAACCTTTTTCATAGGCTCTCCCCTTCGCGGACTCCATTGCAAACATACTCGCCGTCTCCCGATCGGTGAGCGCGGCACTGATGAGCCGACTGGTAACCCTTTCCTCCACAATTGGGTTTTCCTGCCCGGCGAGTTGTGCCTAAGCCACTCTGGCCTTCCTTAACTCACGCTCAGCCACCTCCGCGCGAGCCTCTAAACTTCGGATACGTTCCTCTTTCTTCTCCAACTCTCGACGGGCAGCACGCAGCCGCATGCCAATTTCGTAGGCAGTGTAAAGCCCCTTCACCACCCCGTGAATGCCTTCGCGAAACACGTCATAGTCCTGTCGACCTACCATTGACTGCTGAACCTCAGGAGGAAAAATTTGTCGCGCAAACTCAACCGCTACGTTTGGGTCTCGAACGATTGAGTCCGCCTCTGTCATGGGTCTATTCCCCACAAACACCGCAAAGCTCAATGGGCATGGATTCGCGTCAGATCCCCTCTCTACTCGGGGTTGCGAAGATCTACCCTGCGACTGCTTGTCCCACTTAGGCGACCTGCTCCGACGTCGAGGAGACTGACGCCTTTCTCGATCCCTAGAACTCCTACTTCCCGTGCGCGAAGGTTCACCACCTTGGTTCATGTCTCCGCCCAACTCAGCTAGCGTCCTCGCTTCCCCTCTGCTGTTAAAGAAGAGTCTGTTCGACATTCACACGATAAATCTTCCTCCAAGAGCTCGAATCAGTTGTTTATTAAGCTCATAAAGGTTGTACCTTTGTTCATTTATCCTTTACAGAGGCAGCACCCTCGAGGCAATCTCATTAATTGAGAAGACCTCAATCATTAAGGTCATTTCATCCGGCGCCCGAATGACCATGCACCACCTGGGGCAAGGGCAGATTCATCAATCTATTCGGCTTATGTACCCCAACCGGCTCATGAATCGATCCTTCACAAATCTTAAGGTCGTTGCATCCAGCGCCCGAATGACCATGCCCCACCTGGGGCAATGGCAGATTCATCAATCTATTCGGCTTATGTACCCCAGCCGGCTCATGAATCGATCCTTCACAAATCTTAAGGTCGTTGCATCCGGCGCCCGAATGATCATGCCCCGCCTGGGGCAAGGGTAGATTCATCAATCTATTCGGCTTATGTACCCCAGCCGGCTCATGAATCGATCCTTAACAAATCTTAAGGTCGTTGCATCCGGCACCCGAATGATCATGCCCCGCCTGGGGCAAGGGCAGATTCATCAATCTATTCGGCTTATGTACCCCAGCCGGCTCATGAATCGATCCTTCACAAATCTTAAGGTCGTTGCATCCGGCGCCCGAATGACCATGGCCCACCTGGGGCAAGGGCAGATACATCAATCTATTCGGTTTTTGTACCCCAGCCGGCTCATGAATCGATCCTTCACAAATCTTAAGGTCGTTGCATCCGGCGCCCGAATGATCATGCCCCGCCTGGGGCAAGGGCAGATTCATCAATCTATTCGGCTTCTATACCCCAGCCGGCTCATGAATCGATCCTTCACAAATCTTAAGGTCGTTTCATCCGGCGCCCAAATGACCATGCACCGCCTGGGGCAAGGGCAGATTCATCAATCTATTCGGCTTCTGTACCCACAATACGCGGCATATGAATGATAATTCAATATTGTCATAGGATATTCAATTTCTGAAAGCTCAAACACAGCAATGATTTTATCCAAATTCGTGAAAGGCAAAGTATTCTTCATTAACATAACTTCACAAACCATGGACAAGTAGTGGAGAAATACCAAGGCAGTTTTCATTAATAAATTGAGCGCAAATAGTAACCAATTTATACATGAAAATTACCCTGAGCCAACAAAAGTCTACTGAACAAAAACTTACATCAAAATCAAAAGTACTTAATAAAATCGAGATGACTCCCAGATCAATCCTCAGGGTTAGATTCAAGTGGCTCAACGTCCACTTGCTCGTAGGGAATTGGCAAGGCCAATGTAACTCCAGCGGCAGCAAAGGCTTTGAGCCACCCATGTTTGAACCCCCAATTCCCGAATTTGGGGACTTCATCTACATATTCCGTGAAGGCGGCACTTTTTCCTGCCTCAAATGCCGCAGAAGCATCAGAATCGGCTTTCTCCTTGGCGGCCTTGAGCTCCGCTAACTGAACCTCCACCTCGGCAAGCGCCTTCTTAGCTAACTTGAGCGATTCTTCGCTCGCATTTGCCCTACTCTCAGCGTCACAGCAGAACTGTTCAGCTGAGTGAGCCCTCTCTTTCTCTACTTCAGCTCGCGCACTCTCCACCGCAGCTCTCATCCTTTCAAACTCAGCCCTACTCTTTTGACCGTCTGCCTCCGCTTGCAAACGATCAACTCTGCCAAGGGCATCATGGAGGCGGCGGCCTAGGTCCGCGATCCTGCCAACAGTCTGCAAAACAAGTTGGGATCGTCAGATATCTTTAATGAAAACAAAGTCAAGAGAATTTGAGATGGTCACTGACCAGTAACGCTGACTGCGCAGATAGGGCTACAGCCATAACATCCGGCATGGCGTGAAAGGCTGCAACGTCAGCCGGCAAGGAAATTGAAGCCGCCAGGCTCAACGCCACGGCTGGATCCTCAATGGCTGAAGCATCGGAGGAGATCGGCGTATCTTTGATCATAGGCCGAACAATAAAAGACACAGCCACGTCCGACTCTTCTAAACGAGGCCATTTGGCAGCAAGGCTAATTTCTGACCCAGCCTCTCCCTCGGCGCTACGCTTTTCGCCCCGCTCCTCCGGAATCAGCCATTCATCAATGACCTGTTCTTCAACCTCTTCCCCCATTTTGGCCTCAGCGACCTGAACCGTCTCTTCAATAACGGGTACGAAAGTTTTAATTAAGGTAGGCTCAGAATGGGCGGCCTCGGCCTTCTTTCGAGCAGCCATTCGCTCGGCATTTTTCTTTCGCACCATCTGCGTAAGGCTTTCCCCAGCCATAGCTTCAAAAAAATCGCCAGGTAGGTCCCCCAAATTTGCAAAAATATCTCCAGATGAAAACTCTGCCCGACCTGAAGTAGACGGTGAAGGCTGGTTAAGTCCGGCAGCCTCAAATGCCGAGCGTATCGCTTCGTTGACCTCTTCGGCCTCCTCAGCAACCTCTCTGGTTGGTTCGGCAACTACCTCTACCACCGGCTCCGCCTCTGCCCCTAAATCCGAATCTTCGAGGCCAATATGCCTAAGGCTCTTGAAGCTGGGAAGGATAAGAGCCAAAAGGTGTTGCTCGCCAGATGGAATTGGAATGCCTTCCGCAGCCGAGAATGTAGTATAAGTAGGTTCATATCGGAGGAGTATGTGAGTCGCTCTCCCTTGCTTTTATACGTTTGGACGGCCGAAGTATCTGAGCGCAGACTTGATCTCCTCAAGGACTGCCCCGTCGGTTGAGGGAAGAATCTTCTTCAATCTGTTACCTGCAAAGAACAAGGGGTGATTAAAGGAAAAAAGCCGAGTAAAGGGTAAGTCAACAAACACAAGGCGTTACACGGCAACCTGGATCACCCTTTCGTCTGGGAATAGGATCTAGGCGGTCTTCGCCTTCACCGAACTCCCAATTACCTTGGACATTCACCATTACGTCATTAACCCTCTTACCAGAACTGGCAAGCATGGTTATCAAGTGATGGTCAGTGTCCTTGGCCCTGAGAAAGTATCGCCCCAGCTGACCGGAAGATTTGGCCAAAGCGTAGCAGTGCCGAATCGCCGGAATGCCAAGGTTGATCCTAAGACGTCGGTTCAACTCAATCACCCCCATGATGATTCGAAAGAAATTTACGTTGGGTTGAGAAGGAATCAGACTCCAATAGCGAAGGACGGCCCTAAGCAATGGGTGTAGGGGAAAACGAACTCCGCTCTCCGCTATGGATAAGAGAGGGAAGACGATCGTATTCTGATCCTCCCTCTCCATATCAAGGGTACTGTCCGTTACAAGAGATAAGTGGACGTCATCGGGAATGGAAAAATGTCGCCGGAATCTAGAAATACGACCCTCGGAAAGGAGGTCTTTCAAGTGTTTAGCCATTTTCGCAGGGATTCAAGGTTTCGCCGAAATCAAAATGACAAACAGAAAATAGGATCGTAAAAAAGGGAGAAGAAGACTTACGAAGATTAAACGGGGCAGAGATAGACCGAGAAGAATTACAGAAAACTCGAATCAGAGAAGGGATACCCGCTGGCGGTCGAAGAGTCCCGAATACTTGACAAATTATGCACTCGAAAAGACTGAAGTTTCAAATCGTAATAAATGCGAGAGATGCACGAACGAGGCGGGAAAGGGTAATGATGACCGAAAGGGTGTGTGCATTCTGACATCTACATTGGGGTATGCGAAGCCGTCTGGCCTATTTTGACTTTTCGAATTCGAAACCAAACAGGCCGATTAACTACCCTTTAATAGGGAGTTCGGAGGGCAATTGTGGGAGCCGAATAAATGACAAAGGCAGAAGGCGCACGCAATACAAGGCTGATAATAATCGGCTACATCCAGCGAGAATAGGGGGGGCCGAATAAGTGTGTAGCGTTGGAGCCGGATAATGTAAAGGACAATGATAAAAAAGTAGGCCCTGGCCTCGAGGATCGAGAGAAACAGGTATAAATACAGGAACAACATATTTAGTAGGTATGTAAGAATCACTTCATTGAACTTAGTAACAAGCTATCTTGAGTGTCTGAACTAACTTGTCCGTCGGAGTGCTAATTCCGGCACCCCCGACCTGAGTGTTTGTATCTTTTCAGGTGGCTAGCTGAGGATCACTAGCGTCTCCCAGGATCTGAAGAGTATTTCCAAACCACTTCTCCACAATAACTAAACATCTCATTAATCATAACTAAAATACTATAGTACAATTTTTCTTTTGTTTTTATCCCTTATATATAATATATCTATCGATTACTTTTTGAAAAAAAAAAAAAAACCCAGCTTGCGGCCCTATTTTGAGTGGGCCTGGGCCTAGATTTTTGCAACGTGGACCGGCTCAGCCCAACCCAAATTTTGACGGGAGCTCGCACGGCCCGACGATGAGTTGACTCGAGTCGGGCCAAATTTACACTCCTACATCCAAGTTGTGTAACTACTAAAGAAGAAAAGGAAATGACAAAATATGATGTTCTAAGATAATATCAGTTGTGTAATAGTTAGTGACTTCCTAAAATGCATCATAAACATCAAAGGGCACATACATACCAAGGAATAAGATAAGAAAGTGGTCTATATCATTACACTTCATAAAACAATGATCCCCATTTCTACCCATACCAAGGAATAAGAAAAGATAAGAGCACAATATATAATATATAATTAAGAAAGTGGTGTGTTACATTACACTCCATGGAACAATGGTCCTCATTTTCTACCCACTATTGCATTTAAATTTGTTGGACAACCATTATTCCCCACTACATACTTTGTTTGACAACCATTATTCCCTACTACTTTCTCTCTCTCTCTTCCTCTCTCTCATCAGATTATTATAAAAAATCATGTTCATAATTCAAATGTGTTGTCATGGTGGCAAAAAAACATAGTTCAATCAAGTTCATCTTGAATAATAATTGTGTGTGTTAAAATTTGATCACACAATAAAATTGAATCCTCCACAGAGATTTAGGAAACAAAACTGAAAAGCATGTGCACTACATGGAATTCACAAAATAAATAAGGAATAAAAGACCTAAACTGGTTGCTACCAACCGAGAGGGCACTCCAACGATCTAATCAATGATGCCCCAAAAATTGAGAATATCAAGGAATAAAATAACAGAGTAATACAAGGTTTCGCTAATGTTACACGTTCAAAGACAAATAATTATACATCAGAGTTTTATAATACAAGCAACGTTACGTTATAAGTAAAAATAAATTTCAATATAACGTAAGAATTCTAACACCAGTCCACTCCTGCATCAGCTTCTTGAGCTCCTCCAAAAATTCTTTTTCGTTGGTAAATTCTTCAGAACTTGACATTGAATACCAAGCTAACAAAAATTCATGAGCTACGAAGACAAGTAAAAATACACACACGTCCCATCTTTTCTCGAACCAAACAAACAACCAAAGAACAAGTATGAACAAATAAAAAGCATGGATACATGATAAACAACACAATATGGCTCGACAAGTTAGTAGTGAATGAAATAGCTAGAATCCCCCAAAGAGATTCCTCCTCCCGAATGGAAGGATTGGATTCGGTTATTCGGTACTCCTCTTTTCGTTACTTTGCAAACCTTATCACGGATGCATACAACAATTGTTTATTGGTTAGCACCATCAGTAGCCTCAAAATGAACAACAAAAACTAGGGTAAACACTCTAAATGTCCCCGACTGGAGTCAATCTTATCCCTCCAAAATAAACTGCCGCATAGAGTCTGAATACACCTGTTCCATCTGAGGGTTACGCTACAACCACTTGCACAAGACTTAATGTAAAGGTAACAGTCCCACCATCTTGTTCATTGTCAAACCAATCATTTCAACTATCTTTTCAATTTATTACAAGAGAACGCAACTCGTTACCACTCGATTAGGTTTCCTATTTCTTAAGTTTATTATGAAATATGGTTAGCAACGAAAGATAATTAGCAATATGAGACACAAGTCAACTAGCACATGAGTAAATAGTGTTATCAAAGAGGTTCTAATGATATCATAATGGAAAACAAATAATAGACAAGTCATAGTCACAATACACTTCAAGATTACACAATTATACAAGTATTCCCAGATTTTTAGCACTAACCTATTGTAAAGAAAAATTTGAAATCCACACCAAATGAAGTCAATTAATTACAGTATTTTTACTGGATGTAGTTCAATAAGTTAGGAAAATATGTACTGAAGAACTCTAGAGCTAAAAACTATTTTAAGAAGGATAATTTATTTTTAGAAAAAAAAAAAAAACTAGTGTCTTCAAACAGAAAGTTTCAAAAAGCTTCAGTGCAAGTACTTCGAGTTTGAAAAATGAAAAGTGCTGTCAAACGATGTCAAACAGAAGTAAGGTCGGTACCATTTGTTGGATATTCAAGTTAGGCATACTTTCTAGAATAGTTTGAAGGCTAAAAATCTTTGTAATATGGAGAAATAATTTTTCTAAGAAAGTCTGACAAAATATGTCATGTGTTAGTAAAATAGAAATTTATTTTCTGATACTTATTAGTTTTTAGTGAAATCACCCTAAGACTTTGGGCGCTTGCAAGCCTCCCGATAATGAAATGGTAACTACTTCATCTTTAGGATGTTTGAAGTTGTTTGGAGTTGTTGTATAAACCTATTTTGGTCATAAATCAACTTTTTGTGAAAATGACCATTTTATCCTTGTACACATTTTTAGCCAAAAACCAACTTTTTAACCACAAGAAGGAGAGAGAAGTCCGATTGTGCTTTGATCGAATATATTTTCCAAAATTAGTGACTAGTTTTATCAAAAATATCAATTATAAGGTAATTCAGGTTTACTTGAGCCACAAGCAATCCAAAGGCATGGAACCCAACACTTGTGCATGCATGCATGGCACGTGTACCAAGGCAAAAATGTGAGTGCGCACATTAGTGATGAGTGCACAAAATGGTTATGGGTGCACACCAGGTTTGTGCGTGCACACATCCAAGCATGATAGAGTTGTTTTTGATAGCTCGATCTTGGTGCATTACTGGTGGAAGACAGAAGACAAAGCGATGGGGGTTGCCTTAACTTGCCCTTACACCTATTTTCTCTCCCTTATTTGCCTTAGCCATGAAATTTTTCTACCCATACAGCAACTCAAACCTTTGAAAGTACCCTAAGGACTTGAAGAACTCAAACTGAACTCAGCACCCAAGTTTGAGGAAGGCTTGCAAGCAAGGAACTTAGCCTTTCTTTCTATTTTTTGGCTTGTTCTTCGGTTTATGTAAACTAATAGGTATTTTCTTATTCTTTTCTCAATTTCAATACCTAATCTCTGTTTATTTTTAGTGTTAAAGCATGTTAGGTTGTTAGTCTATCATAGCATCATGTAGTTTTTCCATTTTATTGGCTTTTTTGCCTTTCACGTTTTAGGCCTCATTTAATCGCATAATAATCATGCATGGCCCGATTTGATCATCATGTAGTTTTCTAGTATTTTTGTTTTTTTATTTAGTAGTTGCATTTTATGCATAATCATCATGTTAGTAGCCTCAAACCGGGCCTAGGATCATTTTGTATGTTTAGTTGTATATATAGGTTCATGTTTATTTTATGCATGCATGAAAGACGCTGAAAGTGGGCGACCGGGTAAATTCTCTTATCCTCCTTGGCATGTGCTTGCTCCTTGCATTGTCTTTCCATAATCCAAGTCTATATGTTCTTTATATGCAAAATTATGTGTTTTGTATGTTTTCATGAATATTGTGTATTTTCATTTATGTTTAAGGTCGTGGATTGTCAAAAATCCACTTTTAATCAAAAAACATTTTTTATGAAAAATATGACTTTATTCATTCAATCTAAAATATATGATATTCATTTTTACTCTAATCATATAGTTTTAGGTTAGTTAAAGGTTTTAGGGCTTAAAATGAATTTGTGTAAATAATTAACCGCTACAATCATAAAATAGAAAGTGAGTAGAGACTAATATTCAGATTGGGTAAAAACGGGTGCTATCATTCAATGACCTTCCCCTTTACCTAAGCTCCTGAATCTGGAATTTTCTTGGTTATGATGGACTGGTCCTTAACTTAGTTTTCATTGTTAAATATTTCTTAATTCCCCTTTAAAAATTAAGTAGCAACTCTTTGTTGATCAAAGCAAGTCAGTGTGGGAAGCATGCCTTGAACTCGAAAAGGGCACGGTGGCAAATGAAAGATAACTTGTACATCTAACTATCCCAAATGGTATTTCATGGAAATACACCTTGTGGAGGAAATAACATCTATTTGAAGTGGTGGTTTTTGTTGGATCGCATACAACAGTTGGAAAAAATAATTGCTTAGGGTGTAAAAAAAAAAAAAAGGAGGACTTAATGGAACACTAACCTTACCAATAGGATTTTTAAGTAATTAACCCTTTCCAGTTTGAAATGAATTAGTTACTTTCCTTCTAAAAGTCGTAAATTAAGGCATAATTTGATTTTTTGTATAAATTTTTTTTAATTAAAAATAACAATTAAATGAGATCTATATTAAAATAGAGAATGAAAATATATATATACATTTATGCATAGGTATAAATCTAAAAAGTATGCATGTTACATAATCCATACTCCATAATATACACAATTACACAAAAGTGTAATGGAACCAATAGCTTTTCCATAAAAAAATCTTTAAAAAAAAAAAAAAAAATCAACAATACAACTGTAGGATCCGAACTTGGAAATAATGAGAAAGCTTAAGAATTTTTTTTTTCAAAATAAAATGAATTGATTATTAAATTCAACAATTCATAATATTTTTCCCATAAATGTCAAAATTTCTAAAATAATATTCACTTACAACACAACATGATATCATAACTTTCTAAATATTATAATATATATATATATATTTGCTGGTACGAATCTACAAGCACCAACAAAGGCCAAAGTTTCTACAATGACCCTTCAAAATTACTAAAAAAATATATTTTTCACGCTAAAGGTATTGGGTAACAACCTAGGAAGCCAGTTTGAGCACAAACCATGCTCATATTACTATTCATACAGGACAGAGGGATGTTGATGTGGCTTTGTTTCATGACCCAAACCCGTCCCTAAAAGTTCGGATCATAACAAGCCAGTAATCACTCGATTACCTACGGCCTCATACAGTTTACAAAATATTTATAAGTATAGGGCCTGAAGTGGAAGCAAATTTAAGAAATAACGTCCATTGAGCGGTGCTTAAATGGTCAAGATAAAATACTTATATACATAGGAGTCAAGACATTAAGTTACACATCACAAAACCAACATAACAAACATCGGACAAAAGTCTTAACATAGACATAAAGTCAAAAGACAACAGCTCCATCTTAGAGTTTCAACATGACAGGTCCCCATAAGCAATTTCCTGAGGCTGACTCTAAGGTTGCCCTCCATGTTGATCACCTACATGCATGCAACATAGGGAGTGAGCGACGCTCAATGAATAATAGTAAAGTAAAGAAAATCAAATGAATAATCTAGAATTAAAAGAAAGCATATTATGTGAACACAATACTTTATTCTAGGGGTGTGCATAATACTGCCAAAACCGCCGAAACCGCCAAAACCGCACCGAGCCGCACTGCCAAGGCAAATTCGTTATTATTTGCCAATCGAACCGTCAATTTTTGGTAAGAAAAATGGCAAATTCTAGTGACACTTTTATCAATCCGCCGGTTTCTATTTTTCTTCCAAATCGCACCGACCCGCACCGCTATTAAATCATGTTTTATAAGATTCTAAAAAAATTTTTTTACTTAAGTTTGCTTGTTGTTCTATACCTTAGAATATAGTATTACATTACTGCTCGAGAAGAATTCAAAATGTCAGTAATCCAAAATAAAGTTGGATTCCAATTCACTTTTCAATCTTTTTTTTTTCTGGCCATGTTGCAAACTTGCATCAACTCACTTTTCAATCTAAATACTTTTCAACAGTAAACATTTTCAATATATTGTAAACCCTGAATGATATTAATTTTATGTATTGTATTTGATCATTGTAACTTCCACAGATGCTTGTAATGAACTGATGGCATAGTCATTGATATTATCATGTTGTTGCTACACTTGCTGCATCAGAAGAAAGCTTCGCAAGATGCTTAACATCACGGTATCTCTCGTCTTTTTTTTACTCTTCGATTTAAGTTTTGTAATTTGAATTATATTTTTTATAAACCGCCAATCCGCCCGAACTGCCAAGGCAAATCCGCCATTATTTGCCAACCGAACCGCCGGTTTTTAATAAGGAAAATGGCAAATTCTAGTGACACTTTTATCAATCTGCCACCCACCATACGGTTTCTATTTTTCTCTCAAACCGCACCGACCCGCACCGCGCACACCCCTACTTTATTCACCCAAAAGTGAACACAATACTTCTCCAAAATTACATCTTTCATAACATTATCCATAATCACATTTACAAAACAGCCTTGGGCCCAACATATTACGGAACGGCCTCTGCCCCAACATATCATAGAACGGCCTCAAGCCCACATTTATCAGAACGGTCTCAGGCCCACATATATCAAAACGGCCTCAGCCCCACATATGATAAAATGGCCTTGGGCCCAAGCACATCATAACATAACTGGAATGACCTTATGTCCACATTGCGCATGTCATATAACATTCATGAAACTCATTCATTTCGATCAAAACACAATTCTAGAATGGTCACCATACATGGATCAAAATAATTAATTAAGACCATATCTTTACATTACTATTACTTACAATACGTTTGGTCATGCGGTGTCTCCTCCAGCATACGACCTACACAACATTTTAGACAAACACATTCGATAAACAATTCGTTCCATTCGTACACTTTTCTTTCACTAATTCACATTCTTTTTCAATGGATTTCTAATCATCACTTCATTTTCTGGAGTGTCTAAATATAGGTCGAGAATGCGTTCAGAAGGTCAGAGAGGTCAACAAAAGAGAAGCAGAATTTTCTCCTACTGGCCGCTCGTGCGGAAGTGTTGGCCGCCCGACTGAGTAGAATGTAATCCCTTGTTTTGATTCATGAACCGCTCATGTGGAGCTCACAATCGCATGAGCGGTCTGGGCAAAACCAGACAGTCCGAAATGAGCTTCAAAACCTAAGTTTTCATACTCAATTTCAAGCCCAAATACATGCAAAACTAACTCAAAAACATGATATACTAACATGATTCAAGTGCAATTTCAACTCAAACACATCAATCTTGCTTAAAGTTCAAGATCAAGAGCTCATCTTTTCCATAAATTCAAGAATCACATGATCAAGTTCAATATACGTATTTATGGATGATCTTTACTCAAATCTTTGTCGTATAAACAATCTAGAACTCACTTCATGAAGTATTCACAAGATTGAACTCAAATCGAACGAAGTTAAAGAGATCGAGGCTCAATTTCTTGAATTTAGTTCAAATAATCACACAACCCAAAACCCTAACTCATATAGGTTAAAATCTCCAATTTTCTCTTGATTTCAAACAAAAGATGACTTATTTACAAGGATTCTAGATAGATTTTCATACCTTAGCTCAAATCTAGGAGTTTCCCCTTGAATCTCTTCCAAATCTCTAGCTTTCCTTCTCAATTCTAGAGCTCTCCCCTTTCTCTCTCTCTAACTCTCTCTAGCAAGAGATGTTTATAAAAGATGATCTCAAGGCTCAAATGAAAACTTATAACTTAGGCTTAGTTACCTCAATTAGTACATTACGAATTGTCATTTTACCAAATTTCATAGTAGGCTCTAAAAATCATGCAAAACACAGATATGAAGTCGGTTTTGGTTTCTAGCGCCTCTAATGCTTTCAATTTTCAGTTCAAAGTTGTAATTTCAACAGATTTTCCTACAAATAACAGATATAATTCCAAAATCACTTGAACCACATAATTAAACATGCTAATTCATATCAAAGACATAATCACATGCATAATTACGCATAATACGGGTT
Source organism: Camellia granthamiana (assembly GCA_036172215.1). Lineage (NCBI taxonomy): Eukaryota > Viridiplantae > Streptophyta > Magnoliopsida > Ericales > Theaceae > Camellia > Camellia granthamiana. The sequence continues at coordinate 20,307 of JAXFYN010000856.1, read as the reverse complement.
GGGTTATCACAATCTTTCCCCTTTAGGAAGCTTGGTCCTCCAAACTTGTTTACTTGTATGGAAAACAAATCATATATCTCTTTTCCGTTACTTTTCCCTTTTCCTTTTTCTCAAGCAACTTCCTTACCCATCGATGTTCTCATCATAGAAGTTCAACTCATCTTCATTGAATGGTTAATAACCCAAATTGGTGATCCGTCCTAGTGCATATTGGTATAAAAACCTATGCAATGGATCTCGAGATCAACTTGATAACATCAAACCACGACATATTACTCTCATCGATAGCATTACTTAGATACTTTATTTAGATAACCACCTATTTACTAATAATTCACATATTTGCACATAACCTCCATGGCTCCAAATAGTCAAGGCTTGATCACAAATGATAGTAATGATTTTACTTAATTCTTGATATATCAAAGTACTCCTTTCTTGGCGCCTCATATGAAGTCTTCCAACTATATTAATGGTGACACAACATAAATAGGACATTAATAAAAAGGTTAACCCTTGATCCACCAATTCCTTTGCAACCATAATCCAAACATTCATTCTTATACAAGTTATAAGCCGTCAACAACACATTAAATAGGGTGAGGATTTCTTCCATGGGTTCCACAAGAAAACACTACCCATTTAGACAATAATCAATGTTTGCTTAATAAGTTACATTCAAGCATTGAGTCCAATTCATGATATAACAGTTCCTAATAATGTAGACCCTCCGGATGACCAAGAAACACTTTACATTACGCCAACAATCAACTCATTTATAACCCAATGGGTCGAAATGAAAGAACGGGTCTTGAATTAATCATTATGCAAACATTTGACCACAAATAGTAAGGTTCCCTACTAATGGTTTAGGCAAATCAAAGCATTTCCATTCCACTTGTTTTAACAACTTAGATTAAGTTTTAACTGGCCAAGTAAAGGAGTTACAACTTTACCAATAATCGATCAAACAACCATAAGGGGTTCAATTCTTATTCAAGTCTTCTTGCCCTTTACGAAACATATTCTTGTTGATCTCTCCCCCCTGTTCACACACATGTCCAAGTCAGTAACGATAACACCGGAACAATCAATCACAAGACGTGCATAATTCTCATATCCCCATAGTATTAATTATAAGGCATGCTAATACTGTGTTAATTACAAAACGTACAAATTCATATACTCTCAGATAGTTAAGGTTTTTCCAAGTAGTGTTCATATTCAGAATAAGTCACAATTAACAATTCCTATTGCATCAAGTCAAAACACAGTAACACATAAGTAGCAATTTGATGAATTAATCATTGTCAATCCCACATAACCTACTTCATCTATACCACGTACCTGCCTCATAGTTGAACGTTGGTTCTTAATAGTGTTCGCATCAGTTACTGGCAATCCATACGTGGTCCTTATCATAATATAACCCAATCATTTGTTTGTCAACAATTCGTAATTCATCTGCAACGAAATTAACCTAGATAGAGATTCTCATCAAATTAGATCAAATAAAGGTTCTATCCATCATTCTCAAACAAGGTACGTGTAGTTCTGAGCATTACAATCAATTCACCTAGAGATTTCGTCTGAAGTCTCACAGTCGTTCTATGTTCATTTGTCTCAAACTCGTACATCATAATGGTTCATATCAAAGTGGCTTAGGTCCTACACCATATAGTGGTCTTCAAATAAGTTCACATGTAGATACGCTAATACACAATTTGTTCATAACATAAAATTCTTACATAATATGGAATTGGTTATACGAAAATTCTAAGTAGGTCATATCATCACGAATTCATGATTCTAAGAATCCAGTCAAATAATCCAGTCCACGTTAACTAAACAAGGTACATGACCACACATAACATGGAGTTCATTATATGGGGTGTCCAATCTAGTCACATAGTTGTAGCGTTAAAGCCCTAATGGTCTAGTGAGTGGGAATCAGTACTATAACAATCATCCCGAACAAAAGTACAGATATATATATATCCATAATCAATTATCATTCTCCACAAAGGTGCATATACATAAAAGTCCCTAATCAATTGACACATAAGCATTCATTTATGAATAGAAAAAGGTACCCAGGACAATAGTCCTAGTATTCTGAGTGTTTTGTAGGACGAGTGCAATTACTCTACCTTGGTTGGCAATTCCACTTGTCATAACAGGTCTTTCCAATTGGTACAAAACCAACTAAGGAAGCGGGTCCATTCACATTTTGTTCAATCTGGGGATAATCCCTTACCTTATGAATCATTTCGCCACACCTATAACAAGCCCTAGAAAGTTGATAACACATCGCTCTGTGCTTTTTCCCACATTCTGTACAAACTGGTGTTGAATTCTTTCTGTGATTGAATTTATGTCGCGTAGATGTCTCAGATTTCCACTTCTTATTCTTCATGAATTTTTTATTCCCATCAGAGCTTTGTCTCTTCCTTTTCCCTTTAAGAAATCGGTTCATGTTGGCCTCAGGCCCACATATGATAAAACAGCTTCGAGCCCACATATATCAAAATAGCCTCAGGACCACATATGACAAAACGGCCTTGGGCCTACATATATCAAAACGGCCTCGGGCCTACATATATCAAAACAACCTCGGGCCAACATATGATAAAATGACCTCAGGCCCAAGCATACCATATCATAACCGGAATGACCTTAGGTCCATATTGCACACATCATATAGCATTCATGAAACTTATTCTTTTCAATCAAAACACAATTCCAAAATGGTCACTGTACATGGATCAAACTAATTAATTAAGAACATATCTTTACATTACTATTACTCACAGTGCATTTGGTCTTGCGGCGTCTCCTCTGGTACACGACCTGCACAACATTTCAGACAAACACATTCGATAAACAATTTGTTCCATTCGTACAATTTTCTTTCACATCCTTTTTCAATGGGTTTCTAAACATCACTTCATTTTTTGGAGCATCTAAATAAGGTCGAGAATGCATTTAGAAAGTTAGAGAGGTCAACAAAAGAGAAACATAATTTTCCCCTGCTGGCCACTCGTGTGGTCAGGTTCCACTCATGCGAAAGCGTTGGCCACTTGAGCGAGCAGAATGTACTCTCTTGTTTTGATTCGTGAACCACTTCTGTGGAGCTCGTAGCTACACGAGCGGTCTAGGCAAAACTAGACAGTCTGAAAATGAGCTTCAAAACCCAAGTTTTCAAACTTAATTTAAAGCCCAAATACATGCAAAACTAACTCAAAAACATGATATACTAACATGATTCAAGTGCAATTTCGACTCAAACACAGCAATCATGCTTAAAGTTCAAGATCAAGAGCTCATTTTTTTCCATAAATTCAAGAATCACATGATCAAGTTCAATATATATATATGGATGATCTTTACACAAATCTTCATTGTATAAACAATCTAGAACTCACTTCATGAAGTATTCACAAGATTGAACTCAAATCAAACAAAGTTAAAGAGATCGAGGCTCAATTTCTTGAATTTAGTTCAAATAATCACACAACCCAAAACCCTAACTCATATAGGTTAAAATCTCAAATTTCCTTTTGATTTGAAACAAAAGATGAGTTATTTACAAGAATTCTAGATAGATTTTCATACCTTAGCTCAAATCTTGGAATTTCCCCTTGAATCTCTTCCAAATCTCTAGCTTTCCTTCTCAATTCTAGAGCTCCCCATTTTCTCTCTCTTTCTCTCTCTCTAACTCTCTCTAGCAAGAGTTGTTAGTAAAAGATGATCTCAAGGCTTAAATGAAAACTTATAACTTAGGCTAAATTAACTCAATTAATACATTATGAATAGTAATTTTACCAAATTTCACAGTTGGCTCTAAAAATCATGCTAAACATAGATATGAAGTCAGTTTTGGTTTCTGACGCCTCTAATACTTTCAATTTCCAGTTCAAAGTTGTAATTGCAATAGATTTTCCTACAAGTAACAATATAACTCCAAAATCACGTGAATCACACCATTCAACATGTAAATTCATAACAAACAGATAACCGCATGCATAGCAGCCTGTTGTGAGGGCTCACGAGAGTTTATCCCGAGCTTGTTTTGGTGATCCAAATCTCTCATATTGTAGGGTTTGCCGAATAGATTATCAATAAAAAAAAACATCAGATTAATTGGACATATGTAGCCTTACAAGAAAGCACATTTGGTTTTAAAAAAATAAACGATTAGCATGATTTTAATAATTTTCTTAAAAACAGTTAGGACTTTGTCACGACTCCATTCCACCCCTAATAGAATAATGTTGTGATGGCCAATAATCCTAGATTACCAAATTCCAACTTACAAAGATTTACACATACAGAGCATACATATGGGGCATACATGTGCGAAAGAAATAAATTAAAATCAAATTAGTCCGTAAGGGTTGTGCATAGATTAAATGAAATGACATACATATTAACATAGTTTTACAACTTGGATACAAAATAAATTAAGCTTGCTATTGCATCTTGATCAAAAGGTTTCTCAAGCGAAAACATACAAAAGAAAAGATCTAAAAAACTAAGAAGCATAATCTTCAAGATGAATAGAAAACATAAGCCAAAACATCTTCCAAACAAAGTCTTAGGCAAGATCGCCTTCTTGCTCATCACCTACATATATATATATAAGGGAGAGAGGTGAGCCAAAAACTTAGTGAATGATATAAGTAATAAAGGTTTGAATGAATGATATCCGAGATTTTATCAAAACAATATATATCATAGCTTGTAACAAATCAAAGGATGAACTAAGTTCATCAATCAAAGGATTTCAAAGCTTCAAGGAATGTCTACTAACATCTACATAATACAAAGGATGAACATTCATTGATGAAATAAAGAAATAACCAACCTGGAATCGATTAGGTAAGCCCACCCATCAGTGGCAAAGGAGATACTTCAAACAAAAGTACTAGTTGTATTAAAGTCCCCTAGCACACAAGGACCTATCAAGAATGTCATCAAAACAAACATAGACTTGATACAAAAACTACAAGATAATCATTCATGCTTGAAGAGTTGGTCTCAGTGACCACACTTAGGGAACAATGAAGTTTGGAAATCTAGGTTTCCTTTTGAAGAACATGAATGCCAAAATGATAACTTCTTATTCAAAATCCAAGATTTCATGATATAAGTTTGAAAACATGGACCTAGGTACCCATACTTGGAGATTTCATGATAACAAACACAAACACAGAAACAAAGAACTTGATACAACTTTTAGATCGAAACAAAGCTCTTCTTCAAGAACACAAGAACGTCACTTTTTCTTTTTAAAATCAATGTATGGCTCATGAATCATGCTAGATCATGCAATGTGATCAGAATAACATAAAGAATAACAAATGTAGATCAAGAATCTAACCTCAAAATCAAGTGGTTCAAAGTCTAAGAATCAAGCTTGTAAAAGCTAACTCCTCCAAGAACTTCTTCTTTTTTTTCTTTCTAGAGTTTCTCTCTCTTCAATACAAAGATATGGCAAATGATATGGGTTTCTCAACTACTAATAGACTAATACCCACTATTGGGACATGTGGCATCATCTGGTCAAATCTTCTCAAAAAGATGTCTGAATGAAAAGACAAGAGTAAGTCAAAGTGTATACAAGAAGTAAGGCGACATGGGTACTCTGACAAGGAGAAGATCTTAGATCAAGACGTAGGCTTCAGACAAGTAAGATCTTTCTGACTTCGGCTACGAGGGGGTTACACTTACCCTAGGTGTGACACACCTCGGCCTAGGTTATACAAGACATGGAACAAGGGTTGTTAGGTGTTGGCTAAGGTACATAACTCAGCAAGAAAGTTCAATAATCAAAGATCTCGAATGCCTAGGTGATGCATACCTCAGCCAAGGTGCGATGGTGGAGGCGGAGGTTAGCCAAGATGGTTCCAAGATGGCCCTAGGTGTTATCTCTCAACAGTCTAGGTGTAAGAGATTCAAAGGTTTGACCTAGGTGTATGACTCCCCAAATCTACACAAAGGGTTGTAGTCAAGGGAAAGTCACTAATGAGTCCTATGGCTAATAACCAAGTAAGATCCCAGATTGCCGGAAGAGTCAAATTAGCCTCCCTTCTAAGTCTAGCTTTCTTAGGTATCACACTACCCTTTTGACAGATCTTAAGAGGCATTGACACAAGGTCTCATAAGCAATGTCAGGAATTATATTGGTGTTGGAATCTAAGTACATAATAAAATAATAATTACAAATATCCTTAATTACAAAAGCTCGTTCCATCAACATTATATCCTAAAAGAAAATTTAAAAATTCATATGAACTTTTCAAAACATCAAAAAGAAAAATTTCTAACTTTTATAAGATAACCAAATGTCTTTGAAGGTTTCCGACTCGTCCTTCTATAAGCTCCTCTTCGGTACTTGACATGATACCTCGTGAACTTTGAATGCCTAGTAAACGTACACACACCCCATCCCCTTTTTCCCAGTCCAATACACAACAGCATTTACAAAAAAACAGAGAAAAGGGATCATGGCATTTAAGTTCGTAGCACAGCTTATATGGTTAGTTGTTAGCAGTCCAGAAATCCCCCAAAGAAATTTCGTCCTCCCAACTCCAAGAATTGGACGTGGATTATTCAGTATGCCTCCCTTTTTTGCTACTTTGTTGCAAACCTTACCTCGGATGCCTACTAACAGTTATATACTGCGTAGAGCCACCTGCAGGGCCTCAAAAGAGATGGTAATGGGCTTTGCCCAAATCCCTCCTTACATCGAACTACCTCGGGTCCGAATACAACCGCTCCATTCAAGGGTTTCGAAACAACCACTTAGGCAAGACTTGCTCATTTTAATCCACTACTAATATCAACTTAACATTCTCATCATTTATTATATATAACTAGTGTCATCGTCAACCCTCTTTACCAACCCATTTAGTTTTCCCCTTTTACATTAAGTTCAATACACATTAGTGGTTAGCACAAGTAAGAGCATAATAAGGCCATTCCAGGTGAAACTCAAGCATGCAAGTATAACATATATTATAACAAATATGTCATGATAGCACAAAAGCATTAACTACAATTAGAACCACACAGTTCAGATTTCCAACACTGCATCGGTTCAAAAATAAATATAGAAAAATATTTTTAAGGGTTTCAAAAACGTGGCTTCTTGAGGATTTGTAGAGAGTCAAATTTCAGAATCATTTCATGGAAGTAGGGTGGCCCTTTTTGATTTTTAGATATTTAAGAAATACACAGACTTAGTCCAGATTTGACAATACAAAATTTGGTGTTTCTCTTAAAATACTCATTCATTTTCATTGAAATACATTTTTTTTGAAAGCTAACCTTCAAAGGAAGATTTTGATATAAAATTGAACGTGATATCATTTTTCTATAATTTTCTAGAATTTTCTAAACTTCTCTGCTTTAAACAGGTTCTTTGCACAAGTATTTAGAAAAATAAAAAGAGTCATAAAAACACATCCATGGTCTTAGCCAAAATTCTCACATACTCTATATATGTCAATTAATACCCCTTTAAAATGGATTTTGAGTTTGTGAAGGTTTGCTATGGAAATAAAATCAAAAAGCTTGAGAAAAGCTTGCTGGAAATTACAAAGAAGAAGAAGAACATTTCATTTTCAAACCATACATCATCTAACAAATGTAGTAACTCTTAGTATCATATGATATGAAGGGGAAAAACATGATGATTCATGGAGAGAAGAGGTGTATGAAATTTACCTTAGTTACTTAGAATTTCTTCCTACTTTCCTTCTTTCTTTCTTTTCTTTTTTTTTTTCCTTCCTCTTTCTCTCAAACTTACAAGCTCTCTCTCTCTCTCTCTCTCTCTCTCTCTCTCTCTCTCTCTCTTCAATAGGTTGCTACATGTGTGAAGTTTGAGGAATATGAGTTGCTAGAGCCTCGTATTTATAGGCCAAGAAGGAGAGCGAAGGGTTGGTTTGGTTTGGTTTGGTTTGGTTAGTTTTTAATGAAAACTATTCAAGTTTGGTTGTAATCTAATTGAATCCAATTAGGATTTTTGTTAATTAATCTTGATTAGAAAAAAGTAATCCTACCTAGTTGCTAATTGGGAGACACAAGTACATAGAAATAAATTCTAGTCATTTCCTTCTGTTTATTCAAAAGTATGCCAATATAATATTCAAGATATTATAAATAAAAAATTAATTTTTCTTGTCCCTACTACTATTCACAGCCGGCTGGTCTTCTACACATGTGGGAAATCAATTTTTTTATTATTATAATATAGTAGATATTATGTACAAATCAATATAATAATAGCTGTACATTATTTGATTAAAATAATGGGATTTTTGCGGCCAAAATGCAATAATAAGGAAAGAAGAGGGTACAAATCTGAAATTTTGACATAAAACATATATTTAAGTCATATATTTAATAAAAAAAATGATAGGAAAAGTAATTCGGGTCATGTGATGCTGATTCGCGACAAAATGTGAGATACCGAGCTAAAATGGTGATTACCGAAAATTAGGATTTTTCTCTTATAAATTTTCATTCTAGGGTTTCTAAATTATTAATTTAAGGTTTTAAAATGTTTCCTAAGTTCTCAGAGTCGATTAGGGTTTTCCGGTTAGCTCGTGCAGTCGTTCCTGATTTCTAGGGTTTAATTTGCAAGAAATGGAGAAACAGGGTTTCTTATTAAAATTCTTCAACTATAAGAGTTTGGGAAAATTATAAAAAATTAGAGCCTCACAAGGTGTGAGGTAGCAAAGGTAGGTAGCCTAGGTTCAGCACGCAAGCATGGAACAAAACAGAGATCTTATACTTAGACAAAATACAATTGCATCAAAACAAGACAGGATCCCACACTTAGACAAAATACCAAAGTTTACGAAATGAAGACTTAACAAACCAAAATCATGTAAATTTTTATGAATATGATTGAGGCAAAATAAGGGTTGTTATAGACTTGATCATGGGGTTACGAATGTTCGATTAACTTAAGTTTTTGCAAGGACGATATACTCGACGAACCCCTGCAATACAAAACAGTTCGGATCATCAAAATAAGGTCGGGATAAACTCCCACAAGCCCTCACAGCTGCAACCCCATTCCTATTTATACAACCTCTACAACAAAATAAAACTATAAAGAAATTAAATTAAATAAAAAATCAAAACAAATAAATAAAATGTTTAAAAGTTGAACGCTTAATTATATGCCCCATTCAATATTCAAAAATTAATTTTTCAACAACTTTTAAACATCATCATTGCTAAAAAGAAAAAAAAAAAAAAGACAAAAAAAAGTAAAACACTATTCATAAATGTTGTGAGGGATGAGTAGGTATCAAGTTTTGCCAAGCGAAATCCTGAAATAGAAGAACATGATGATAATTTCAATACTAACCACATTTTACAATTTGCTCTCTAGTGTTTTTTTTTTTTTTTTTGGTTTTTTTTTCTCTTGCCGTGATTTGTTCTTGCCGTGTAGGTATGGAGTGAGAGATAATAGTAAATAACTTATGGAGGAATTGTAATGCTTTAGGGTTAAGATGGATGTATTTAAATTGTAATATTGTAGGGTTTTGATATTGGATAGAATATGGAATGAGAGAGTTAAGGTAGCAAAGAGTATGAAGTAGAAAGTTTATATTTTCTTTTTAAATTTAAAAAATTATGGTATAATAATTAATTTTAAGTAATTAATACCCAATAGTGTTTTTTTCATATATAATAATTTTAAAAGAAAAAAAATAAAAATAAAATAACAATTTTGGGATGAAGTCTTGGAGGCCTTAGATGCCTTCTCATTAAAAACACACTTTTGCTTAATATATATATATATAGATTTGTAATCTTCAAATTTTAATTGGCCAAAATTTGTACAAATTCATTCATTTGAGTACTTTTTTATTTCATAAAATAAATAAATAAATAAAATAAAATAAAATCTTTTCTAATAATGACGACTTCACTCTTATTTTATAGACTCAGACAACAAAATTTCATTGTATATTTATTCAGAAAAGGAATTTTGAGATTTTATTATTTTGATAAAAATATCTCCATTAATACTTCTATGGGTGATGGTAATAGAATTTCACTTTAGAATCTGAGAGTAAAAATGTTTACGTTTTCAGTTTATATTTACAAAAATTTTATAAACTGGCTTTTGTTTATTTTTAAAAAAACATAAATTACAAACACGTTTGGTAATTGACAAAATGTTTTAAAAAAATTTAAAATATAAAAAAGAGTGAGAAATGACAAATGGTGGCAAGTGGCGGTGGAAGACGGTGGTGAAAAGTGGTGACGGTGGGTGGTGGGTGGTGGCGGGTGGGTGGTGGTGGTGGGTGGGTGGGTGACGGTTGCAGGTGGTGGTGGTGGCGGCAGGTGGGTGGCGGATGGCGGGTGGGTGGTGGTGGTGGGTGGTAGCGAGTGGGTGGTGGTGGTGGTGGTGGTGGTGGTGGCGGGTGGTGGCGGATAGGTGGTGATGGTGAGTGGGTGGGTGACGATGGCGGGTGGCGGGTGGTGGGTGGTAGCAAGTGGGTGGTGGTGGTGGCGGGTGGTGGCTGGTGGGTGGCGGATGGCAGGTGGGTGGCGGATGGCAGGTGATGATAGGTGGGTGGTGGGTGGTGATGGTGGGTGGGTGGGTAACGGTGGTGGGTGGTAGCGAGTGGGTGGTGGTGGTGGTGGTGGTGGCGGGTGGCGGGTGGTGGTCGGTGGTAGCGAGTAGGTGGCGAGTGGTGGTGGTAGTGGTGGGTGGGTGGGTGGGTGACGGTGGCGGGTGGTAGCGAGTGGGTGGTGGTGGTGGTGGTAGTGGGTGGTGGTGGTGGCAGGTGGGTAGCGGGTGGGTGGTAGGTGGTGGTGGTAGGTGGGTGGCGGGTAAGTGGTGGTAGTGGTGGGTGGTGGCGGCGGGTAGGTGGCGGGTGGGTGGCAAGTGGCTGGTGGTGGTGGGTGGCTGGTAGTGGCAGGTGGTAGATGGTGGTGGCAGGTGGGTGGTGAGTGGTAGTGGCAAGTAGGTGGCGGGTGGTAGTGGCGGGTAGTAGGTGGTGGTGGGTGGATGGTAGATGGGTGGTAGGAGGTGGTGGTGGTGGTGGTGGTGGTTGTGGCGGCGAGTGGGTGGCGGGTGGGTGGGTGGTGATGGCGGGTGGTGGGTGGTGGTGGCAGGTGGGTGGTGGCATCGGAAGACGGTGGTGGAAAATGGTGACGGGTGGTGGCTAGTGTTGGGTAATAAAAAATAAATAAAAATAAAAAACTCAAAACTCAAAACGAAAACACATTTTTTTGTTTTCATTTTTTGGCCAAATTTATAAACCGAGACTACTGATTTATAAATTAAAAATTTTACTAAACAAGTTCTTATTTGAGTTTTTTAAATTTTTGTAAATATAAACAGAAAACTGAAAACGTAAGTGTTACCAAACGGCACCTTAATGTGCAATTATTCTGTAGAAATATCTCATTCATTTCATTTTTTGATAAATTTTTCCATAAATATTTTCAATGATAATAGTGATAGTGATGGTAAGGGAGGTGGTGGTGGACAACTGTAAATTTTAAGGGTTTAATTATTAGACTATGACAGCAAAATTTTACTGTAACAACTATTAGCTTGGAAAATTTTACTTCTTTTATTTTTTTATAATCCAACATGAATCCTGTTCGATAAATTTTGATTACAGGTGCAAAAATATAAATTTTATAGAGAACAAACTCTTTGATTAAAGTTGTTGCATTTTAAAATTTGAATTTAATTTCAAAATAGACTTCACACTAGGTAACAACCCACCCAGTGAGTAATGTAGGCCTAATTTGGTAAATTGACTGATTTTACATTCGCAAGGGACGGGAGCTTCTATTTGCACATCCCCATTCCCCTCTTTTGTACACACTTAATAAAAATTATTTTTATTATAATTTTATTTTTAAGTGAAATAACTATTATGGACATCAAATAAACACATTCAGAAGTTGAATGTCGAAAAAATGATAAAAATTCGGAATTCTACTTCCGAACCAATTGTTTATTTTTGGAATGCTACTTCCAAACCAATTATTTATTGAAAAAGATGTGTATAGAGTGTAATGGGTGTGTGCAAATAGAAGCTCCCGCAAAGGACCTGAGGAAAGAGATTTTAAAGAGATGTCCTTTCAACAATATAAAAGTTTCGGGGAGCTATGGCAAAATTCCCTACAATAAAAATATAAACGAAACTGCAATACTGGCAATAGGAAACCTTGGTACAACTACAAGCATTTGCTTGCAATATGCAGTTTCAAATGAATACATAAAAAGCGACCAATCTATTCATTTTTCTGCCAAACTTGTGAACATTTCCAAGGATTCTGGCTAGAACACTGAAGAAATTGTTTGATCAACACCTCTTAAATATGAACTGGAGCATGCAAAATACCTGCAGTGAAGACCCATTTCTACAATATCTTCATCAGATCAGATTGCACATGCCATCAAAAGAAAGGGAGTGCTCAAAAAAAAAACGGCTGAGTGGGAAATGAGATCATAGCTGCTGATTGAGATAAGGGTCCACAGGAGATTTCATATGTCCTGAAACGTCTGAAACAAAATTATTCAACCAGGAAGTGCTGCGACTTAGCCAACCAGTTTCAGTCTGCTCTTCTACTTCAAGCATGCTCTTCCGCTCTTCCTCCACCAATATGTCAAGCCACCTCTTAGCCATAAAATCCTTGATAGCTTCAGCCCCTCCACTTACAACCTCCTTGGGTGGAATTACAAGAGGATTTGCTTCCAAGTTGAGCTTGGTCAGATTGTCAAGCCGTCCAAATGTATCAGGAAGAGCATGGATCTGGTTGTTGCTGAGGTCAAGTTCTTTCAAATTAGTTAAATCACCAAATGTGTCAGGAAGTTCTGTCAGGTCACTGAAATTGCTGCTCAGATTGAGGGTCTCCAGGTTCGTCAATCTCCCAATTGCGCGTGGCAGGCCACGGAGCTCATTGAAGTGCACATCCATGATGCACAATGACCTCATCTCGCCTATAGAACTGGGAAGAGAACGGATCTTGTTCAGATGGATTAAAAGACTTTTTAGGTTCACAAGTTCATACCCAATGTTTGTTGGCAAATAAGCAAGCCTATTGAAGCTTGCATCCAACTCCACCAATGACCTGGAATAGTCAAGAAAGCAACACTAGATAATCCAGGGGAAAAGATGGGGCAAGAAACTTTTAAATAAATCAATTTTGTGATTAGCATTGGATTACCTGCATTGACAAATGCTGTCAGGCAAAGCAACAAGCTTATTTCCAGAAACATCTAGAATCTTCAAATTAAGCAACAATCCAATAGAGTCAGGCAAAGACTCCAGAAGGTTTGAAGAAAGATGAAGCTCGTCAAGATTTTCTAGACCACCGACAGAATCAGGAATCACCTGTTTCCCTCCAACACAAACCAAATGTCAGGAAGAAAATATGCAAAACAAAACTCAATCAATTAATACTAATATAATAAATAGCCAATGAAGTTGGTATTACAATGCCCTTCCAATTCAATTATTTTCAAAAATGTTGACTCATGCACCACTACAATCCACTTCCACTTGTGCAAACCAGGAAAACAACACTGATTTGAACAACAAAGAAAACAATAAATGAAAGTGGAAGGGTGCAACCTGTTTAAAACATAAATAAATAAATAACAATAAAAAGAAAAATCATTAACAATTTTTTGGTGCAAAAATCAGTAACACTTTGGGGACGGAGAAAGTGAAACATGTGAAATTTAACAGGCTGTTTCCAACGCTTGCACTTCTATGCTTTCTTTCTTTTCTTTTATTTCCCCTTTTCTTTTCATTTCTGTCAGCTTCAGAAATGAAAACATGTGTAGTTTATCATGGACAACAGAGCCCAGCTAAGCTAAAGAATAATGAACCCTGCTAGCAAGTAAAAATAGTTTCAAGTCAATTACTAGAGAAAAACACACTCTCGTTAAATAAAAATATAACAAAAACTATACTTATCAAGACCACAAACCAATAATTTCAAACCCCAGCAAAATAATTGGCCAATTTACACCCTTAAGTTAACTTGCCTAGTGCAACTATACCACCTTTATGAATGACAAACCAAATGGTCATTCAGAATCTCCAGTGGATAGCTAAAGCCTAAAACAGCCGCCATTGCCAAAATTTGGCAGTTTTTGAGCCAAAATTGCTCTTTACTATGCTAATATTGGCACAAGGCTTGGCAATGCCTATAACCTGCCGCATTATCATTCCCAAAGAAAACACCCAATGACAGGCAACCAAAAACACCCCCCCCCCCAAAAAACCTCAAAGAATATCATAAAAACATCAAAAATTAACACACGAGATCATAAAAATTATGCTCATAAAAATAGTGAATGGTGGTTGTACAAAATGGCACTTACACAAGGTGGAGTAACATTGCTAAAATTTGACATTTTACATTGTAGCATGCCAAATTATAACTTTGGCATTGCCAAATTAGTAATGACCGGTGGATGTAATATATGCAACAATAATAGCGAATGGAAAAATATATAATTAACCACCAAAAATGTGAGAACTATAATTTGTTACACACATTATTTAAATGTGGCAATAAGATAATCAAATCAACATAACCTCAAACTAGATAGGATTGGAGAATTTGAACAAGAGAAGTAGGCCAAAACAAAACCGTTAGAGAATGTTGAACAGGAAAGCAGTTGCACAAACATGCAAACTAGTGGTGCAACACCATAAAATTCTTTAGGGGGACTTACATGAAGATCCTAATAGATAGACTTATTGTCAAATAGGTCCTATGATAATTAATAATGTTTTTTATCAAACACTATTATTAAAAAACGCCATTAATTGTTAATTTTTAGCAATAGTTTAAAAAAATCGTCATAAAAAAGTCACTAATTTTCAACTTTGAGCGACAATTTCAAAAATTCGTAGCAGAAAAAACGTTACTAACTATAAGTTTTAGAGACAATTTATAAAAACCATGACAAAAAAAAAAAAAAGTCACTAATTGTCAATTTTTAGCGACATATGCAAAAAATAGATTCAAAAAATTATTTTAGCGACGATTTTATTATGACTTAATTTGCAATAGGACTTTATGGTAATTAAGTCCAACCATTAGGACCTATTGATAGTTTACCCCAATTCTTTATAAATAAAATGGCAATTCCAAGTGCAATATACCAAGACTTGGTAACCTAGTAGACATGAAGATATGGAATCAACAACCTAACCAATACACGATCAACAGGATGGAGGATCACAACTGGTAATGTCGTGAGGGAAAGTACCAGTGAGCTTGAGAGTGGAGGAGCAAGTGCCTCATTCATGCACATAGTATCATTGATGTAACCTTTGAGCTCGTGTTGGGAGTTCCAATAAGAAATCCTGCGGATCACGGCTCTCTAGCAGCCGTGGAAGTAGGTGTGGATTGGGGTATTTCAAGTTACCGTGGATATGGATTGGGGTGTTTTGGGGGCAACAGTGGAGTTCGAGATTTTTAGGGATGGTGGAGGTGTATTGGGCGGGTTTGCGATTTAAGGATTTGAACAGCTGTCGTAGTGTGGTTTTTTGTAACACCCCAAATAATGCCATTAACGGTAATTAATATTAAGCACCTTTAAATGCCTTAAACCAAAATTTAGCTATTTGATTATATAGAATAATTTAATAAATACTTGAAAAGGGAAATAGTGAATAAGTTGTGTACACATGAATTCCTTGTAAAAGAATCATTAACATATATAACAATATTTAATTGAATTTAAGTAACTCAAATTATCAAAGAATATAAATGTAAATTAGTGAATAGAAAGGAATTGGAAATGAATACAATTGATTAGGAACATGAAGGAAATACATGTGTCAAAAATTATAAGACTCGGGAAAATCGGATCAATTTCAAAGCCTTTGTATAAATTTTAATGGATTAAAATTAAGTTAAGGAATGACTTCGAACTTGAAATTGAATCGATTAAACACTAGAGAAATATTAATTGAAAATTTTAATAACATTAATTTGATGTGTAGAATATTTTGGGTACTTTATCAGGAAATTAATCAAAATTAACGAAATTAAGTAAGATTAAATTAGCCTAATTGAAATCAATTTAGTAATGGAAATCAAGAGTTAATTCTAATTGAAGGGAGCTAGACATAATTAATTAATTAGAGTTCATATGTTATTTGTAATATGTGTAGATGATTTTATTTTGAATCAAAAATTGAAAGCCAAGATGATTTGAGAAATCAAAATTGATGAGCTTAATCAATTTAGTTTAATATTTAGAGCCTTTTGGGAGTTTAATTAAAAATTTGATTCAGATTAGCAAAATTAAGATTTGATTAATTAAGCCTTGATTGAAATTAATTTGATTAATTAAGTTATGTGGTAATCATGATTAGTTAGGACTAAGTTAATTAAAGACTAAACATAATTAATTAAGCCTAATCATTGATTAATAAAGTTGATGAGAAATTAGCAAATTAATCTAATCCAACTCAAGTTAATTAAAATATTGGTGAAAGTTCTAGAGAATTTGAGAAAATTTTTAAACCTTCAAGTTTTATGTTTATGAGTGTGTACATGAGGGAGAGAGAGTAGGCAACTTCATTTTATATTTTTGCTGGAGGGTTCAAGTATAGGGGTATGTGTATTGCTTCTTTGTGCTGGAGCATTGAGTTCAAGAACTCTAGAGAGAGAGAGAAAGAGAGAGAGAGAGAGAGAGAGAGACCAAGAGAGTGAAGAAAAGATTGTGCTAGAAATTGGAAGAAGTAAACTCAAGAATTCAACAATCCAAAGCTTTAGGTAAGAAATTAAAATTTAAATCTTGTAGATAATTTACTTAAAAGCCGAAATCAAGAAATAATTGGGTTCAATTTCATATAATTAGAAAGAAATTAGCAAAGAGATGAAGAAATGAAATTAGGTTCAAGTTATGGAAGTTAAATTTGGAAATTAATCTATTTGGGTTTGATTTTGAATGTCTTGCATGAATATGAATTTAATTTTTCATATTCTTCATAAATTTGAAGTTTATCCTCACATGCATCATGGAATTTTAAAGTTTTGGAACTTTAATTTACTCCCTCTGTCCCAAAATAATGGTCCCTTTTGGGGAATCTAACTTTTTTTTGGTAGTACAATTATTGCCCTTTAAAAAAGTTTATTTTCTAAAATTACCCTTTTGATGGTATATTTTTTGAAAATATCAATGTCATAATTGTACTTTTTATATTGTTTATTAATTTAAAAGAAGGGCAAAATAAGAAATTTATATTATTTTTGTACTTGATTTTTGAAGAGAGACTAATATTTTGGGACAATGAAAAATGGAATAAGGGGACTAATATTTTGGGACGGAGGGAGTATGTTTTAAGAAGTTTATGAGTTTGAATTTGGGTTTGATACGAAGAGAACGAATTAAATCTAAATTTGGACAAATTAAGAAATAAATTATGATTTGAGTTTGACAATCAAGAATTGGTTCAATTTTGATCTTAATTTCATGCATGCAAATGATTTCTAAGGATTACACAATTTCAATTGCAAGTTTTGACATACAAATGTTTTTTTAAAAGCTTTATAGCTTTAATTTCATGTTTTGTAAGAAAAAAAATGGAAAAAAGTTTTGAAATCGTTGTATTCAGAGTTTGATTCTAAGTTTTAGTAAATTAAATGTAATGGTTTGAAATTGATTGTGTTCTTGAATCCCAAAAGATCACATGTTTTTGGTTAAGAAATGCATGGACTCAATTTTTGAAATTGTGTTTAGAAACCATTTTTCATGATTTTCGGAACCCACAAAAATTGCAGACTGCTCGCGCGGTTAAAGTCACCGCTCGAGCAAACATTGAGGCAATTCAAAATCTGTTTTTTGCAGGCCAAAGGACTAAGGAGCCGAGGTCACCGCTCTAGCGACCAAAGATTCACTCAAGCGAACTACTTTGTTTCAGCATATTTTGAAAAATTGTTTTAACGTTCATATTTTCCTTCTCAACTTTTTCTGAGCATTCCTAGACATGATTTAAGCCTTGAGAAGGAGTAATAAGTTAATAACCAACATAAATTAATTGGTTAATGAAGCAAAGTAAGAATTCGGTTTATTTGGGAAGAAAAGATAAGAGGAGTAAGATTTGATCAAGCAAATAATGTTTATGTTTCTATGTGTGTTTGTATGCAATGTGTAGGTTGAACCGCCAACGATAGCATCCGACCAAGTCGCAGTGAGTAATAACTTTATAAAGATATTTTCGGAAACTTATTTTGTGAAATATTCTGATATGATATGTTTTCTGAAATTATATTTTAATATGAATGAATGAGTTTTCCTTTTGATAATTTATTATGGCACCCTTTAATGAATTCTCTATGAAAATTATATGTTTGGACTTGAAGTCGTTCTATCTTATCTGTTTTAAGTTGGACCAGAGGTCGTTCTGTATAGCTGTCATATATTGGACCAAAGGTCATTCAGCTATATGTTGGACCAGAGGTCGTTCTGTCATGCATTGGACCAGAGATCGTTCTGCTCTGTGATGGACCAGAGGTCGTTCTGCCAAGCTTAGATTTGTTTAATGCTATTAGATGAATCACATAATTTGTTAAACTTATGTTCAATTTATTTCTGAATGATGTTTTGAATATAATAAAGAATGTTTTCTAAAATTTGAAACTCATTCATTAATAACTTTACATTGTTATTACTCATTGGGCATTAGCTCACCCCTTCTCCTATATATATGTAGGTAAGCATCTGGAAGATCAGCATTAAAGTTTGTCTTGGAGTCCATCCTTTTTTGTCTAGTCACATGAGGATGTGCCTCCGTGATGAGGCTTTAGCTTTTGTTTATGGCCAAGCTTTGTTAAGCATCATTTTGTTATGATTTTTTTTTTGGGGTAATTAAGTCATAAAATAAAAGACAAAAGATACACAGATACAAGAGGCATACCCCAAGACCTAAAAATATACAAAGCGAAGCAAAGCAAAAACAAAAAACAAAAACAAAGAAACAAACAAATAAAACAAAACACCACAAGAAAACAGAAAACAACACCATTGATATGTTCAACTATAACATAAACAAGGCAGGATGAATGTGATCTTTGGTTATATAGTAGATGAATGTTTGTATATATATTACAAGAGTATTATTAGATGTTTTAAATATTTCCAATCATATCATGTATATACTACTCAATGGACAATATTATTTCTGTTTTGCTTCCGCTTCAAGCCCCAATATTATTTTAAATATTTCGAAATTTTTGTCTTTGAGGCCGTAGGTAATCCATGATTACTAGCCGATCACCGCTCTAACCTTTAGGGGTGGGTTGGGGTCGTGACAGTTTTAGTGGAATTTTGTCATGGTGGTCACAAGAGGAGAAGCAGAAAGTGGAGTTAAAATAGAGTAGGAACATAGGTCAAACAGAGAGAGAAAGAGATTGGATTGGCATTGGGGAGGCTCTTGTGCGGCAAGGTTCATGGTAGGGGGTATGAAAAAAGAGTTGAATAAAATGAAAATAGGGGTAAATTACACTGACCTCCCTTGAGGTTTAGAGAAAATACAGAAAATTTCATAGTTTTGACATAATTAATTGTGCTCTTTTGAGATTTTAATTTATATAACAATTAGCCTCTTTTTCATCAATAATTTGTTAGTTATATCGACGAAAAAAATTATGTTGTCGTCTCTTTTACATTAAATGTGTACTTTACATTGTTTATTTTTGTGTGTTTGCATCATTTGGATTAGTTTTGATCTATTTAATTTTACTACAAGAAAAGTTAGTGTAATTATGTCAAAATTGTGAGACTTACTGTATTTTTTTTAAATCCAATTTACCCCATGAAAATATCACAAGGTTAAAATTGTAAAACACAACTTTTTGTTAACACCGTTTGTCCAATAATACTGACAAGGGAGGTCAATGTTATTTCAGAAACCTCATGAGAGGTCTCTGTAATTTACCCTTAGAGTGATTCTACTTATACCACAAAACTATATCTCCTTACACTCTAAAATATTAAATTTTTATTTTAGTTTTTTACAATTTTTATAATACCAATTTTATCCTAATTTTTACATTGACTCTTCTCCTTACACCTAATTCATCTCCACTCCATCACCACCATCACCACCACCTCCACCGGTCCACCACCATCACCGCCAATCCGCCACGACTACACCACCACTCTAGTTCGGTCAACATCAATCTCGGTGCTTCGGGTCTCATGGCCTACTCCATTGACAGACAAAACCCTATCCTCCCACAGTTCAATACCCAAATCATATAAGAACAAAAATATGAACG